>SNQJ01S0006317.1:344044-396240 GCA_010110895.2 Picea sitchensis
TGACTTAAGTGACATATTTCACTTTTGACTTAAAACTCCTAAGTCAAAGTGAAATTAGAATCATAAAGTAAAGTACAAGGGTAATAGTCTTCCCCCTTTGTGCTTAGAGATTCATAAGCACATGGGGACCACTTTCCAAGGTATCCAAATCTCAACAGAGAGACCCCTCTTGGATGAGTTACAAGTGTCACCCATCCAAGAGAGAGAGAGAGAACAAGTCAATGAGGGCACACTTTTAGGGTTTTGGTAGTGAGTTAGGGTTTGAGGGGTGAGATGTGAAGGGGGAAAACCCCTTTCCTCTTGTTCAAACATGAGGTTAGGCTATAGGAAGGGCGCACTTAGGGTTTTAGACACTTTTTCAATTTAATTTTTATTTTCCCCTAAGTTCATGAAGAAGGGGGGCACACTTTTCACTAGGGAGACTCACTTTTGGTTGTTGACTTGACATGGGGGGCCTTCTAAGTGGATTTTCACTCTTCCAAATTAGAAAATACATTAGAAATCATTTCCCCACTCTCTATCATGACTTTAGACACTTTTACAATTTTTTGGCATTTTACCTTAGCCAATTTTTTGCTGACTTTTGACTGACTTGGACTCCTCATGGACAATGACCTAGTAAAACTTGTCCAATTGAGGTGAAACTTGCTGCAAAGGTGTAGGGGGTCATAAGCCATTTGATTTGAGTACTCACACCCCTATACAAAATTCATAAGGACCAAATTTTTACATTTTTCATCAAAAATAATTTAAATTTCCAATTTATGGAAAATTTTAATTATTAAAAAATCCTATCAAAACCTAACGGAATTCTGCAAGACTCTAGGAGATGTCTGGCATGGTCATTTATAACACTTCTAGACCTTAGTCACCCACCAGGCACGATCATTAGAATGCCTTTCACCACTTTGGAGGATTATTGAGTGAAAAACTCGAGAGTAATTAAAATCGTTGAAAAGCAAGATTAATTACCTAAGGAAAAAAAACACTCAATGAAAGGACTTCCCTAATGATAAAGTCCTAGGCAACTAAATTATTTGACCCATGCTAACGTATTACAAAATTATCCCAAGCAGGGGAGCAGACATTTCATGTACACAGAAAGAAGTGTCGGGGGCAAAATTGCCTTGCTGAGCCATAAGTCTTCAACTTTGTCATGGCGCGGGGTCATATATCTTCATGGCACATGATGTTGACACCTAGTTGAAATAGGTGGTCAACATCTGGCTCCATATGAGGACGTATGCTCGATCTTTGGGAAGGAGAGCATGCGAGAACCTCAGAATCTGCAAAACAAAGTTCTCACCAATAACCAACATAAGTACATGTGTGGAAAGAATAATAAATAAATGAAATGACATTGACAATAACCGAATAAATGAAATGACTATACAATGAACTATGTACATAAATGAAATAATGACAAAACTGAAAGAATCAAAGGAGAAAGGTTAGAGATACATTACAGAGGGTGCCCCTTTGGACACCAAATGGTTCATCATTTGAAAAATAGCTTGAGGGTTCACCATCCAAATGGCTAAGATGGAAAGAATTAGGACTGTCCATGTCATGGATGAAATAAGACCTCAGATGTTTGAAACATCCCTGCCCAGGATGACTCATTGAAGATCCTTTTCCAAGCCTTATCAACTTGGAGTGTTTCTTGAGAATAGACCACCCAAGAAACATGCGTCTTTCTTTATTCCACCAAACTTTTATGTTTGACAAACCTTGTGAAATTTTGATAAATTTCTGCATATGATTGTCATGGTGGAAAGCCAACCACTGTTCGTAATGATCTGGAATTTGTAAACTGAAGTTGCCTTCTGTTTTCCAATTATCTTGTATTAAGTCATTTGATGGTTGAGAGGTTGGAAATGGAGTTGTCAAGGAAACTGCTTCACTGTTTTCGTCAAGGTTGTTGAGGATTTTCTCTTAAGAGATGGGCTCTTCAGGAGGTGGGTGGGGATGAAGATCACTACTATTGTGATGAAAATCACAAGGGTTTGCCCTCATACAATATGAGGGGCAATAGTGGGTAGTAATTTATGGAATGTAATAATGAGGGGTAATTGGCATAGGCCCCTAGGAATACTCGTGAGAGAGTATATGAATACTCACAAGAGAGTATATATACACATGCATGTCATTGTATGGAGCATGTTAGAGTTTATATTATAATAAACGTAGCCCGTGGAGTGATTCCTTCCATAAGGAGTAATCGATGGTGTTTCCCTACCTTAAGGGTATTCTCTATCTTTGTGTTGATTAACTGGATATTCTGAAGTATCACTCTAATTCTACAAGGGGTCATATCATAATGAGGGAGAAGAAATGAGGAGTAGGAGAAAATAACATATGCACAAACAAACAACACAAACAAAAAAAGCTTTGCAAGGGATGGGGTTTGAGCTTGTTATCGCACAAGCTGTTGCTTGGGGCCTTGGGCAAAGCCAACCACAAACGTTAGTAGTGTGACACAACTGGGAGTAAGAACTGCTGTCACCTAATTACTCCCCTCGTTTTAGTGATGGATGATTCCACTGCAAGGGAGGCTTCCTGGGTGACCTCAAGGGTATGGAGAATGAAGATCAAGGGGTTTTCAAAGATCCCTGTTTTGGTCACTGGATGAAGGTGTTTAGGGCTTGACGAAGAGTGCGTTAGGGAAAGATATGAGCTGAGCTTGAAAAGTACCTGCAAAACCAATGTTAGAACAACTATCCCAAGATCAAATATCATATAAAATAGCCCTGAAACACTTGGGAAAACAGCAAGAAAGCTTGCTGTCCCAAAATTGCAGCAGACTGTAAATTATATCAGCACGGAGAGAATAGTAACAGCTGCAATAAATTACTGTCAAAATCAACAATAAATGATAGGAAATGAAGCCCTAGCTTAGTAGACGATATTCCAATTTTTAAACCACAATTTTGATGGTTGAAAGGTCTGCTAAGTAAGAGTTATCAGCAAAAATAATTAGCCCTAAATGGCTGTAGCAAACATTTGCAACAGAAACAAAAATTCACCACTGAAATTATGAAACAAAGATGCCAGAATATAGCCCTCCAACAGCAGATTATTTTCCAATATCTAAGCATCAAATTCCACGGTGAATTAGTTGATAAGAAAGCGAGTATGAGAGAGTTTGTTGCAGCCCTAATGGCTGTAACTAATTTGTTTATTACAGCAGCAAGTAAACTTGTAAGAAATAAAAAACGCTCTAGCATGAAAAGATAGCTTAGAGTGAGAACAATTCATCCATAAATCAAATGATTTTAAGAGCGCAATATTCATGTCTCCCAATGCAAGACTAGTGCCTTATGTATTGAGCAATGGAGTCAAAACATTAACTAGTAAGTTAGAAAACAAGGGAAGAAGACT
Source organism: Picea sitchensis (assembly GCA_010110895.2). NCBI lineage: Eukaryota > Viridiplantae > Streptophyta > Pinopsida > Pinales > Pinaceae > Picea > Picea sitchensis. The sequence goes on from SNQJ01S0006317.1 coordinate 347,426, forward strand.
TAAACCTTGAACCCAAACCCATATGAGCCCAAGCCGCCCCCTTTCTCCAAATCGTCTAGCTTAGCCAATTAATGGGAAACTAGTTTTCAAACCCTAGGAGGATAGACAATTCTAACCCCTAGTCTTGAAACCCTAGCCAAGAATACTTCCAAGGGGATAACCAATTCTAACCCTTGAAAATACCCTTGAATGACCTTACTTAAATCAGAAAATTAGCTTGAAGGAGGGGATAGACGATCCTAACCCTCCTATGGTTCTCCAAGCAAGAAATCAAAGCAAATTGCAGAAATTTACCCTCAAACCAAAGCAAATTAGCAAAGATCATCCACCAAGAGTAACCATAGGTCACAAACCAATCCTCCAAAGTGTAGCAATTTCACCTCCAAGACTATTTTGCAAGAGAACACCTCCACAAAGCAAATTGCATCAACCCCATTTGCACAAGAAAACAAGAGGGCCAAAAATTTTGAGAGAGAGAATTTCTCCAAGATGAATATGAAAAATGAAAGAAGACTTGCCTCTTATTTATAGAGGAAACCCAAGTCTTAGTTTGGTCCAATTTACAATTAAATCCTTAATTTTAGGTCAAACAAGAGTTACAATGACCCTTTAGCCAAGTTGTTTTGATAATTTGCCCACATAATGCTAAAAAGTAACCAAAAGTGACAAAACAATGTGAAATAAGCCTCCAACGTCCTCTTCAATGGTGGCCGTTGGGTAAGATAGCCTCCAAAGGCTAATATGTCATCTCCAGATGGTGCCACATCATTACAAAAGATCCATAAATGAAGTAAAAGGTGGGGTAATATGATAATATCCAACAACATCACCAAGTGCATCCCTCCATGCTACATGACGTCATGATGAAATAGTGCAACGTTCTAGCATAAAAGGGTGATGTCATGAGTGGTTCATCTTCTCAAGCCTCCCTCATGAGGCATGACGCCCTCTAAAGGTGCAACACTCATCATCAATGCCCTCCAATCAATGGGGCACGTCATCCGACCGGTGGGCTTTCACATCCCTATGGAGATCCAAAGTGCCTTAGCACCTCCATGAATGATGCCATCAAGTAGAGTCCTGCAAAGACAAACAAGGTACGCCCTCCAAGGGTCCATGTCATGAATGTGAGGTGGAGAAATTTTTGGGCATGGAGTCATTAATATGCAAGGGTCTCATATGGTTTCATTTACATGGGCGCCTTTGTGGAGGGTGCATTGCATCCTTGAGTTACCTTTCGTTTGGGGCGCAACCTTTTTCCAAGCCCTTTAATTGCCTTTTCCTTTATTTTTTTTAGATAATTTGCAAGTCCCCTTTGCAAGGTTTCTTGATTTTATGCATTAAGTGTGTTTCCTTTCAAGTGGAATACTTATAAGTCCTTTTCAATAGGTGAGGCGTTTATTCACACTCAGGACTTAGGGTGGGTGCCTAGAAACGTAGAGCTCAAGTTTTGGACCATGGATTTTATGTCCCTTTTTATCCCTGCCACTGCATTTTGATCGTGGCTGCTCTTTCTTTTTTATTTATTTAATGACATTAGTTGCAACAACCTCTGGGCCTTTAGCTCCTCTTCCCATAAGAGAATGAGGTACAAGCCCCTTTTTGGGGTACATGTAACCTGAAGACCCAAAAGATGAGGTAATGGAGGGTATGAAGATGGAAATTGACAAAAGATGATTGGGAATGGTACGAGAGCCCATCAAGAAGAACCCCCAATAGTGCCGCTTTTTTCGGAGGTGGCAAACTTACTATAACACTAGGACAACCACCAAGGTGAAACAAAGCAAAAGATATAACTTCTGAGCAAACATTCTATAATCAAGGAAAGACACTGGACTAGTTACCTCATGAAGCAAGACTTGCTGCCTTCAGAGGACCAAACTGATGTGGTGGACGTTGCTCTACTGCTGATGATGATGGTGGTGTGTGGTGAAGAGGAGGGGCTCTGTATGCTCATCGTGGGCTCTACTGATCATCCAACTCTCGATACTCCATATGTGAAAGATAATTAAGGTTTGTTGTAATAAATAATTATATTTCTGAGTTATTGAGGTCGGCCCTGTTGTGCCAACAGACACACCTATTGTTGTGTCTGGTCTTGTATAAATAAAGGTGATTTCCCCATTGAGGAAACACACACACATGTAATTTCGGAATTTCAGCAAGTGCATTTAAGGCTGAAGTGCRCACCTCTCTTGGGCGCTAGTTTCAAGGTTGTAGAAGCACCCTCTTGTGTGCATTAGGTTTTTATGGTTGGGGGATCTTCTCTTGAGAATATAGCAAAGGATTGTTGGGTTTTTCTCCCTTGTTGAGAAGGGTTTTCCCAGGATATTTCTTGTGTTCTTGTGCATGGTCATTCTTCTTGTGATCTTGGTTATTGCAACACTTGTGTATGGTGTTGCTGCATTTGTTTATGGTTCAAGTACATGCTAAATGAAATAAACCTAATGCTTGAGCCTAGCATAGTGAAAATTCAACACAAAAAACATCATGCTACTATATCATCAAAATGGCCACTTATATTGGGATCCTCATCATTAGTAGCACCCTCTACCTCCTCTAGCCTTTGCCTCTAGCTCGATCCTCCAGCGACATGAGTCAACACCCTCCTATTTTGGATGAAACTCCCTAATCCAAACATCAAAATGAGGTAGAAAAAGCTTAACATGCGTAATCAGTGGTTTTGCTTGAGTGAAGGGTACATTTTTAGTATTTACTATGGTCATGACAGAGGAGTTCAACAACCAGCACCACCAACATTGAGGTCTATAGAGGGCTTGGTGCTCTTAATTAAATGTCGATCCCATACCCTCATACATGATAGAACCCAGTGGGAACACTACAATCTTGCCAATCTTGAAATCCTGAAAACTGTTGAGTCTGCTGAATTATGAATGGGATATGAAATTCTACTTTTTCCTTATGAAGTCTAATGAAGTTGGAACCACTCTCAAACATCCTGAAATAATTAATGGTAATGTTAAAAATTTAAGTAAAATGATAGGATTGAAAGAAAAGGAGAATGTCAAAAAGAAAGATAAAGGAGAACGTCAACTTTTACAAAGAAAGATAACTGAGGTACTATGAGGCTTCCCAACAGGTTTGTCTTTGACCTCTTGTTGGGCTCTAAGTTTAGTCTCCAAAACTGTCCTTTGCTGCTGTTTTAGGACAGCAAACAGTCAAGTACTTTTCTGCTCATAATTTGATGGTTAAGTGTTCTTTGAAGTGCCCTTGCAAGTGTTTTCGAACCGGTGGTTAGCACATGCAATATAACTCAAAACAAGCAACACTCCTCTAGATCTTTACAACTCTAAAATGCTGATCTAAACAACTAAGCATGCATGAAATTTAGGACACAAGTATTTTTGGTCAACACGACCCTGGATAAATCATAAAACCCCCTTGGGGAAAACCAGTGTAGAATGAAGGTATATATAAGTGATATCTAAAGCATGAGATACAACAACTTACAAGTATACAAATATAATGGAACCTGATACAATATCAACTCCTCTCGAGATGCTTTGGAGTTCCAAGAAGATAAACGTGCCCAAGCTTAGTGCGCCCTCTTCCCTTGTTGCTCTATCCACTGAAACAATGCGCCCTTGACCTTCTTACCTCATATGAAGAAACCCTTGTACACAAGCAAGCTGTTGTGTGCTACCTCCATGCTGAATTTGACAGATCTGCAATCCTCCAAGTGTAGCTAGTGCCTGCTAAGTGTGCGCTCTCCTCCTATAGTGCGCCCTCCTCCAAGCATGAACAACCACCAAAAAATAATGAGGGTCTAAGCCTCCATGAGTCCTCCATGGAAGGAGGTGCCCAAGCTTCCCTCAACCATAGCCTCTATCCTCATCGCAATGCTCTCTCTCAAACTCTCCAAGTGAACGAGTGAGTGAATGAGCCTCCTTAGGCCCTATGCGCCCCTCTTGAACCATCCATAAGGAAACCTAAGATTGGATGGCTAGGATCACCCCAAGCCATCTTTAAACCATGGTTGAGATCTCTCCAAAAGAATCTCAACCAAAACCCACTTTGGGTTAAGTTTCCTAAGTTCACTTTTATGTCCCTTCATTCACCCACTTAGTGAATAAAATGTCACTTTTGCCTTAAGTGACAAAATTCCAACTTTTTGACTTAAGTGAAGTCAAAGTGGAATTAGACATAAAGTACAAGGTACATAGTCCCAATGTATTTCCCTCTTGTGGTTAGAGACCCAAAACCACAAGGGGACCACTTCCCAAGGTACACCAAAACTCAACAGGAGAATGTCAACTTTTACAAAGAAAGAAAAGGAGAATGTCAAAAAGAAAGATAAAGGAGAATGTCAACTTTTACAAAGAAAGATAAAGGAGAATGACAACTTTTACTTTAAGAGTTTAATATTATCAGTGATTACCAGGGTGACAAACTCATTAGAGGTCAATCCCCTATCTCTGCTTTTTAAAATGAGGGTAAAAAGACCAAAAATCATGTTATAAAGCATTATTGGCATTAAGAGGGCGATATTTTCCTTTTTCTTGTGATACATACTCAAAATATCGCGATATTTTCATCAGAAGAAAATATTGCAATAATTGGTGCTGGTAATATTGGCTTAGGGTAAATCCTGCAATATATCGCGATACCGGCCTAATATCGGTGATATATGCAACATTAATTTTGGACACCTAGTTCTGCTTTAGATGCTGTCAACTCCCTAAGGTGAAGATTAGTTCATCATTAAAGATTGTTATGTACCTTCGCCTCCAAAAACTGTGGTCCCTGTTAATTGGATACTCCACGTTGCTGACTGGTTGTAATGCTCCCAAAATCGCTCCCTTACAGATGATTGGCCCAATCAAGAGGGTTGCATATATCAATGAGACCCATCTCCACAAAGACTAAGCAACCCTACAGCATTATTGGCATTAAGAGGGCGATATTTTCCTTTTTCTTGTGATACATACTCAAAATATCGCGATATTTTCATCAGAAGAAAATATTGCAATAATTGGTGCTGGTAATATTGGCTTAGAGTAAATCCTGCAATATATCGCGATACCGGCCTAATATCGGTGATATATGCAACATTAATTTTGGACACCTAGTTCTGCTTTAGATGCTGTCAACTCCCTAAGGTGAAGATTAGTTCATCATTAAAGATTGTTATGTACCTTCGCCTCCAAAAACTGTGGTCCCTGTTAATTGGATACTCCACGTTGCTGACTGGTTGTAATGCTCCCAAAATCGCTCCCTTACAGATGATTGGCCCAATCAAGAGGGTTGCATATATCAATGAGACCCATCTCCACAAAGACTAAGCAACCCTACAGCTCCAGAAATCTCATTGCAAAGCTTGTTTAACAAAACCATATGCGATTTCATTCCATCATATTCCTGACAGATTCTTCATCCTAATGGTCTCATAGGCATAAATCCTTGTAGCATGACATTTTTGCCTTTTATGAAATTGAATTTATAATGTATCTCAATTGAATTTAGTTTCTTTTGGTGAATTTTGGATAAATGGAGACTCCCAAATGGGAATGAGAGAAAAAGAGGAAAGCATTAATCTCTAAGATCTGGATATTACCATCATTCTATCTATTTGTAATACATTCTGGATGTCTTGTAGAACATTATGCTTCACAGTCCCACAAGCTTTATGCTTGCACATTTAGCCCTCATAACATGGTGTGATGAGTATCCTTGGAAATGGGTAGGTTGCACCTTTGTAGTCCTTTGATTATCCATCATATTCCTGACAGATTCTTCATCCTAATGGTCTCATAGGCATAAATCCTTGTAGCATGACATTTTTGCCTTTTATGAAATTGAATTTATAATGTATCTCAATTGAATTTAGTTTCTTTTGGTGAATTTTGGATAAATGGAGACTCCCAAATAGAATGAGAAAAAGAGGAAAGCATTAATCTCTAAGATCTGGATATTACCATCATTTTATCTATTTGTAATACATTCTGGATGTCTTGTAGAACATTATGCTTCACAGTCCCACAAGCTTTATGCTTGCACATTTAGCCCTCATAACATGGTGTGATGAGTATCCTTGGAAATGGGTAGGTTGCACCTTTGTAGTCCTTTGATTATCTAGCGGTAAGGTTCTATATGTAACACTAAACATTGTTTTCTTCAAATTTCTCAGATATTTCTAGAAGCAAGTTAAATATTTGCTGGAATAAATTCAAATCTATGATAGGGACATGTTTGCCATAGGTATGAAATGAGAGTGTCACATCTTAGTGTGGATTTTTGGCTTGCAGCTGATGTTATGGAGAACTCAACAGGTGCTTCAAAAGCTCCATTGCGAAGGCGTTTGTTATGGCGTTCTAATGAGCGTGAAGCTCTTCGACGTGGGTTGCTGATGTTTGGCCTTGGAAGGTCTGATAAAGTTAGGACTGTTATGCACAGCATATTGAAGCACATGCGCCATGGTCTTGGGGATATCGCAGACTGCTGTTGGGAGTTTGTTCGGATATGTGGGCTTCATGCTGATGAGAAAGAACGTCCATATGCAGAAAAATTATATGAAAAGTCCAAGGATTTAGGAATTGAGGTTGGACCAGAAGTCAGCTCACGAGTTGGTCCATGGGACAGGGTTGAAAAGTCAGCTTCAGGGTGGCTAAAAAGGTTTATACTTTTAGATAACCTTGGAAATGTTATCAGATTGTGTGCATCTAAGGAAACTCAGGAGACAGCATATAATGCTATTGACATTTTAAAAGATGGAACTAGTCCCTTTGAGTGGTGGGGCAGAGAAGCAGACCTTGCTCTACTTGCCGGAGTTTATAAACATGGATTTGGTAACTATGAAGCATTGCAGGGTGATCCACAGTTTGCAAGTGCTTTCAAACCTTTACAGAGAGACAATATGAAAATGCTTTCTGAAATAGATAACGTGCAGCATTCTTCTGAATTTGGAGATCCAAATTTTAAGGTTGTGATACCTGGAACTGATTCTCTAAATTGAAGGTTCATGAATTATAATTTTGTTACATTGTATTGATCTCTCTTCTTTTGTTTCTAATTTCCTTATAATTGTTCTATTTCGGTTCAGTATTTCTGATTAGGCAATGCAATAGGAAAAGTATTTTGAATCTGTTGACTGGACATCTAACATAGAATTTTCCTCCAATAGGACCGATTTCATATTGAAGATGATCCTGAACATGTGGACTTGAGGTAGCTTCTAGCCCCAAGTATTTCTTTTGGAGTTGAATTTTGAGGATAACATGAGTTTGGATATGGGAATGAAGGGACATTTGATTAATCGTTATTTATATTTCATATTTTAATTCACAAGCCAAGGGTGTGAATGCATTTATTGTTCAATAAATCATGCCATAAGGCCATTCTTAATTGTTAGCATGCTTGTCATGATTAAATTATGTTTTGTGGCTTCTATCTAACTTGCTACTTTGTCATTGACAGGCCTTTACTCATTCTCATATTGGTTTACTGCTAGTTTTGAAACTTTGCATATCACTTATAAGTTTTCAGTACGACCAATATCTCAAAGACATAAGTTGGAATTCATCTATGTGACACTCTTATCAGTTGCTACAATCTTATCATACTTTTCTTGTGTTCTCAATATTTTAATAGTTTCTTGCAACACAGTACAAGCTTCTGTTGTTGAGGGAATTTTTCCTATGTGTGTAAACCAAAAGTTGTTTCCATTTTAGCTATATAGATCTTTGTAGTGCAATGAGTTTACACTGCTTGCTTATTGCATGTGGACACTTCAGTGTCCTGAATATCATCTATAGGCCATGTGTGTCTAATGCAGTCTGTTACAGTATTTATGCATGTTAAATGCCTGGATTTGCTGCAAAGCAATGATATATTTTATATGGTAGTAATGAATGGATTTTCGAGACATTCCATCTTTAAAAGCCTCTGTGTTCAACTCACCACAACCTTTATTGACATCATTGTTGTAGCATGGATCATAAGGAATAAAAAGCTTCAGGAGTCAGGACAGTACTCAGCCTTGCAGCTGAGTACTATAGCTGCTTCTCTTCTTTACATGTAACTGCTACAGAATTATTCACTTATGTAGGCCATTTGGCATCATGGATGTTAGTCAGTTGTTTCACTCTGTGTTTCTATCTCAAGAGATCATAGCTGGGATCACAGTGAAATGTGTAGCAGTAGCACAAACAACTGTGGGTAGAAGGCCACTTTTTTTGTTTCCTGGTAATTCTATTTCTGCATTGAGAACGGAAGGTGTGAAGGGTCCTTGAGTAACCAGTGAGTAAAGTTGGGTGAAAACTGGACTTTTTAAACTCCATTGTCCTTCTTAGTATATATTTCAAATGATTGTATTGTATTATTTGTTCGGTAAACATATCATGCTATTCTGAATTGTTATTCACTATCTAACTTTCTCATGAATAATGAACAGTTACAATTCCATTGCTTCCTGTGAAGGAGAAGTTATTAGCATTCATAACTGTATCCATAAATAGACGAATGGATATGCAAATATCTTAAGGACTTTCAACATCCTTACTAGGAGGCATTGAATGGTTTCCTCATGAAACATTTGAATCCAAGATGTCTTGAAGGATCCTTTGGTCCGAAAATGTATTATACTTAAACTGTAGAAATTATTGAAATGATAGATAACCTTTAGAGACTTTAATAAAAACACACAAGAGACAGAGAGAAGAACATTGAAATTACAACTCAAAGTCACACCACAAAGTGTAGCGTTTATTCTTTATTTTATAGCATAAATTACATGCAAAGAACTGAAGTGCATTTTTCCAAAAGCATACAGGTGCTGAAATTCTCTAGATGCATTTCCAGAGTATCATCTCTAGAAAAAATCACATGCAATTTTATCCAGAAATATCCTATGCAATGACAACTCTCTAATAAACATTAGACTTAACATCCTGCCTTAATGTTTATTAAAGATAATAGTCACTAAAAATAAGTTGGCATTGTCTAAAACTCCCCCTTAATGATAAGTTATTGAATAGAAGACATCTTTTGGTGTTTGAGACAAAATACGGGTCACCCCTGCCACTTGGGTCTTACAGCTATTTACTAATTATGCATCCATTTACAATATATGACACAATAAATGTACCGTCATCCTTTTTCAGGTCTTCACATGATCCATTGTGGATCATCAAACTACCCATTATGGGCCTTCAACTCACCCTTTTTGGATGTTCAAAACTTGTATCACAAAAGTTAAAACCCATTCAAGAAATTATTCCGAAACCTGTTCACATAACTTGTCTAGTAAGCACCACAATTTTCTTTCCTTTCCACATTACACGGGGGAAACAAGCATCATCATCTGCAAGAAGCTTTACCATCTTTTAAAGAAAAGTAACCTGTAGCAGTGCTCACTCATCATAATGATTATCATTATTTCTTCATAACTCAACCATCAATTCTCAACCAAACTAGGGTTTTAGGCCAACCCTTAACCATCAGATAACAATGCTTCATTATCATAAATGCCTGAAGCAACTTCATCATCAAAGAACCAAACAAAAATCAAGTAATGCTAGTAATTTTTGCCTTATCATAAACCTGCACATTGGAACAAGTCCAATAACGTGTTTTGCCTAATTGTGCACTGCACTTCAATTGTGAAACATTTATCCATCCATAATATTTATGCAAAATATTTTCTTTTAGTTGCCATTCACCTGCTATGTAGATAATTTGTATCCCTGATTTTCTGCTGAGGAAACACATGATGTCTTTGAACCTGTTTTTGCCCATTTATAGTACCTGTACTTGTTGTATGACCGTCAAACCATCACTAGTTCATTCTCTGTTGATTCTATAATTTGACTTTTGGAGGAGTAGTTTGTGCTTTCATTCAAGTTTAACATGCTAGTTGGTTCTTTTAACCACTGTCTGTGGATATAAAGATTACATGGATCCGGGAGTTACTTTGTCAGTGTTTTTAAATTCCATCATTTTTGACCTTTGCAGAGAGGGACATAAACTTTCTTGGCCAGATGCAAATACCCTCACTCGAAGGCTAAGGCGTCTAGTTGAACACATCAGCCGCATTGAGAAGGAGGTGTGTAAGTTAATTACAATATTCAATCTGATTTTTTTCTCTCTTTCTTGGAATAATATATTCTAAAACCGCGAGCTTTTAACTTCCTATTTATTATGTGGCAGATTGATATGACAGGAAAGCATATCAAAGAAAAACCTGCTCGTGTATGGACTAAACGTGAAAAAATGGAGCTAGTAAAAGTTCTTATGATCTGGGGCCGTCCATTGGTATGCTAATGTCCGAGAAGTGTCATTGCTAAAGGACACCTCATTAGATACCTCACTTGTTCTGTTGACTTCTTTTTGTCTCATTGTTTTGCTCAGTAACATTTCTGATTTCTTTCCTTGTTTCCTTAAGTTATTTTTACGTTAGATTCAATGCATTTATAATTGTATTCAATGCTGGAGGTTTTGTTTTTTGCGGTTAAATATTGATATACTGTTATCTTTTCTATTCATGTTTTGCCTTGAAGGCAATGGGAGACAGTTCAAATTATCACTGGCAGTTAGTAAGAAACCAGGCGAGTATTGGTCCTTTGAAGAACAGGAATCAGTCAAGTATTGAGAATTGCATAAAAGGCTTAGAAAGGGAAATGCAGCAATTACTTGAATGCTCAGACACTCCTCAGGATAAGGTACTATTTCTTGAGAATTTTATGATGGCAGATAGTAGGCATGACTTGGGCATTCACTTTCAGCATATACATGGGTCCAGTTGTAGTGAGCATTTTCTGGATATTTTGCAATGGTATTAATACGCTGTTTTTCTTTGTATTGATTTATTGATACATTAAAAAATTTGCATGTGGATGCATGGAATTAAAAATGGAAATCGACATAAATCTGAAATTGTTTATTGCATTTGTATTTTGGAAGGAAACCAAAGCAGCTATTGAAATATTTATCATCATAATAATGTCAACAGCTTTGCTCTAGTTAAGATTGACACAAAAAATCTCGACTCTACGGAAAAATGGAAAGGTCCATGATGGGAGTTTTGTAGTGGACAAAGGAAACCCTCTCAGAAAGGGGTTTGAGTTTCCCTGAAATGCCTGATTGGTACCAATTAATTTAATTCAGATTAAATTTAAATAATAATGTCCACTATTGGCCAAAGATGGTAATGGAACTCCAAAAAGTACAATATCCAGAATGTACATTGGGAGTGCCTAATATTGGACTTCCGAGGATTTACGTGAGAGATGAAAGATAAGAATAATTATTTTATCATTCAAGAAGTCATCGTATACAATGAGGGGGATCCCCTTATGTTATGTCAATGTGATCTAATTGACCTAACAACTTATTAACAACTGCTCTATTAACATTTTATTAAAGTCCTTAATAACGACTTTATTACATTTCAACTTTAGTATTGGAATGTTAATACTCCAACACCACTCCTTAACATGACAATACTAGTTTTAACCAATGCTTTAAAAGTTGGAATCGGACTCGGAATTGACCAAGGGTCAGATCGGACTTGGATCGAAATTGGATTGGAATCAGCCGATGACTCATTATGAATCGGTTTACTAAAAAATACACAAAATATGAAAATTTAAATAGAAAAAATATATATTCATGTACATCAATGTAATTCAAACCATTAGAAACCAAAGTTTTCCCATGTATATACCATGTAAAGTTGAATATAGAAAAATCACACCGAGTGCAATTCGTATCCAAAACAGAGTACATAAACGAGGCTACTACATATTTATGATCAACATGATCAATCATCAAACTCATCACCATTGCTGGGAGTGAGATCCTCATGATGTAATACAGGAACATCCTCTGGCTTGGACTCAGCAGACTCCTCAGGGATGTCTGCAGTACTAGTAGTAGTGTGGCTGGTGCCATGCCTGGTGTTTTTAGTGGATCATCATCCAAACCCATCCATCCCAAGTCATCAACATCAAACTCTGTTGGGTGAGTCTCATCTTCTCTAGTGGGGGCAGGGGGGTTAGGGATTTTTTGTTTAATTGTTCCAGATTTTTGCTTGCAGCCTGGCAGAAGCTGGTTCATAGCGGAACTGGTTGCATTGGCCAGTTCACTGCCTTTTAGGGCCAAATAGGCCGAACTGGCCAGTTCCGGTTCCATTTCAGCCTGTTTTTAAAACACAGGTTTTAACTATTAACCTCCACCCCCACATCAAAAACTGATAAGGATGATTGCAATGATAATATGAGAAACTATTTTATTTTCAGCTTGTCGTATTTCCAAATCCTGGGACCTGTGCCAGTGCTCCATTAAACTGTCGTCTGTCGTGTCCTCCAACTTGAAGGCAGAATTCGTCGACATCCACCTGTGCAAGCATCTCACCATCTCATCTTTTCTGAAGCAGGAATCCACTTAAGCAAAGTTGTTGCCATCTCTTCTCACTGAAGCAGGAATCCACCTAAGGAAAAATATATTGCCATCTCTTCTTAATGAAGCAAGATAGAATTCACTTTGACAGGTGGAGAACTCAATTCATGTACCCAACTGGTAATTTAAGTCACTGAATAAAAAAGATAGTGTTCTTTTAGATGTTGCTTGGAAGTAATCATCTTCTTCCCTGGAATATCCAAAATATTCAAAATCTGAACCCACGGTCATATGATCATATTATAGTCCTCCATTCTTGTTTCACACATTAAGAAAGTAAGTACTAAATACTTTTTTGTTTTAAGAGCTTTGACCAATATTCAATATGCCTTCACTGTTCAAAAAGACAAAATGTTGTCCTTCCCTCTACTGCAAAAAAAATCATCGACAAACTTCTGGCCTTCTCAATATTATTTTTCTGCAACAGGTACGGTCATATTCTGCTATATGGGAGATGTTATAAAGTTCGGCATCTGCAAAAACAACCTGGAAATGTTCTATTCCAGAGATTAATGATTCTCACAACTCACAAATTCCTCCAGCCCAACATTTTCAGGCAAAATTATGTGTCTGCCCTTTTAGCCACGATTTTATAATTTGGGCTAATATAACTGGGGCATATGAGGGTTTCACACATCAAAATTTTCCATGCATAATCAACCAAACTTTATCAAGCTTCTGGAAAATAAAAAACTGTGTACGCCTTCTGCTTTTTTATTATACAGAAATTTCAGTTTGAAAGAAAAAATTCTTCTGAAAATTGTTTCTATTTCTGAAAACATGAGACACTATCTCCTGTTCCTTGTCACAAAATTTGACTTGTGCACCAAAATATAAACTGTTGTACCTCTGTCTGAATGAAAGATGGTCAGATCTGGTCATTCTCCTAGGCCTTTGCATCTCCTTTAGGGCTTCTTTGTCTTTCTCTACAGTTTGCGTTCTGCAAGTCTGGCTTTCTACCTTCCTCTGTCTACATTTCCTGGTGAGATGTCTTATTATTTGTTCTTCACTTCAGGTGCTGTCTGAGTCTGTTATAGCAGGCTTGTCCCTATAAATTGCAGAATGAATTTTATCTGCTAAAAATATCAAGTTTGCTCCTGATGAATGTTCTGCACTAAATGTGGGTGTATGCAAAACAGCTTTTCTGCAATATGATTCACGCCAGCTATGTTATAATAATCATTTCTATTCCAACATTTAATTACTGCCACTCAATAAGCCGGTCATCTTCCTCAATGACTGCAGTTCTTGCTCATGGTCTTCTTGTCTTGTCTGGCTCAGCCTGTGTTTAACATTCTGGTCATGCCCCAAATCACAACGATGTTCTTCTGTCTTGCCACCTTCTTAGTCCATGGTCGTGATCACTGATTGGTCTTACTGAATGTGAATTGCCATTCAATTATGTTCTTCATTTATTGTCAGCGATTGTGCATGATAACTTTTAATTTACTGTAAATTCAATTGCCCTATAACATTTCCTTTTTATTAGAAGCAAATAATAGCATAACTTGTTCACTATATAACTTTAAATATTATCTGCCAATTATACTCATTTTTGGACTTATGGATGCATTACTCTGAAACTTTCTATCCAATTTTCATAAGCTCACTCACTCCAATATTGACTCGGGGTTTTTCTGCTGTGATACCATGCTAGACTTTGGAGGATATATATGAGAGATGAAAGATAAAAATAATCATTTTATTATTCAAAAAGTCATTGTATACAATTAGGGGGATCCCTTCGTACTACAATGAAGCACAAGAAAGCTCAATGACTAAAAGGGTGTGAGGATTATGCTATGAATTGGTTGTGAGGTTGTTTGCATGTAATTTTGTCACCTGATTTATATCTTTTGTTTCTTTCCTGCATTTAGTTCTCTATCCTACATTTTTGGCCTCTCTTGCTAATTATGTGGGGGCCTAAAAATGACCCATATCTTGGGTGTTACTCATTCTGTGGCAACTATGGACGACCATAGCACCGAAGAAGTTAACAAAGTTTGTTTCGGAAGTCTTCTCTCCTGTTTAAATCATAGTTACAGAATTTGGCCATAGGACCAGTTCATATATGGAAATAATACTGCAGTATGGATTCGATCACATAATCTGTATAGTACAGATATAGTATGGACATCACCATGTTTGCCATTTTTGTGGAAATAAAATAGGAAAATTGCCAAATATTATCTTTACTTGGGCAACAATATTTCTCTCTGTCCTAGGTGACAGCTTGTATGTTCTAGACAACGTTTTTTTCTTTGCCCTAGATGTTTATCTCTGGGAGCCTGTAACTGTGGTCTAATCCTCTGTGTGCCATACGTGAAAGGGTTTTCTGCATATCTTGTTTCAATGCTGAAGAAGGTTGGATCTATGTGCTATCAGCTTCACGCATTTCATGTTAGAGACGAATGTATTTCCAGTGATTTGTTGTTAGTCTTTGTGTTCTTCAGATGCTTCAGGCACTGAGACTACTTGGTTTTCGTACTCCTGTCTGCAATGTGATGTCTTTGTCTTTGAATGTGTTTTAGGTTCTTATCCATTGGATATGGTTGCCCCTGCGTTTGTTGCATGCTATCGAAGGTCATGCTTTGTTTGAACTTTGATTTGTGCAGGCTTGCATAGTGATGGTGGCATCATGCATGTCTTGAGTCTGTTCTTCTACGATAAACATTTTATCAAATGAAGAGCTTGAAGTGTATATTATGTCACATTTCCATATATATATATATATATTAGTTTTAAAGGTTTAAGGTGTTCTTACTATTATATATCGAAAGTGTATATTATTATTACTGATTTATGATACTATTTTTGATATTAATACCAGTGTTGCAAACATCGGCATTGGCAAAATATCGCTGAGGGTCTGAAAACGAAAATATCGGCAACATCGGGGAAAATATCGGAAAATGTCGTTGGAAAACTCTCGTGGAGCTCTTCGACTTAGCTCTGTTTTCGTTGAATTCTGGGCACTTTGATTTTTGAGCTATTTTGGAGCCCCATGGCTCGGTTACTCAAATAGGCGACCCATTTCCTGTTTAATAGGCCTTCTTAGCTCTGCATTCGCTGGTTGGATGCATTGGTTGATTTCTTCAAGCTTTTTGATGTTTTTCCTGTCTTGTCTTCAACACCTACAATCCCTGTCAATCCTGCTATGACACCACTTGATCTGAAACCGGGGTGACACTGATACCAAACTTGATTTGGTTCTAGGCCACTCCATTAAGGTCAGATTTACAATTTTGGATCTATTGAACTTGATTGTATCAAAGGTGAAAAGATGGACTTATGAAGACTTGAATCCAAATTGAATATTAACTTGGTGCATGTGCTGTTAGTCTCATAATCCATTACTTAATGCATTTAGTAATCATAATTGCGGAAATAAAAACATGCATAAGAAAACATGAGACAAGAGATCACCGAGTTGTTAACGGAGTTCACCAGAACCTTCTGGCTACGTCTCCGGGCTCATAAAATCCATGAACCGCTTTATTCTCTTCTTCAAAGATACTCTCCTTTACAATGCAAAGGGATGGATTCCCACATCAACAAGTGGCAGTAGAATTCCCACAACAGGTGGCAGTATCGAAGAGATGCTCTCATGCACAATGCAAAGAGCTAGACTCTCACAAGCATGTGGCCATGTCTCTCCTACAAGGAGACGATCTCCTTTGACAGTACATGGTTAGATCTCTCACAATCATGTGGCAATGTCTCTCCTACAAAGAGTCGATCTCCTCTGACAAAGGCTGATCTCTCACAGGCATGTGGCATAAAAATGGACTCTCTCATCAGCTCCATAAAGGGACCCCTCAAGGGGTGATCCACCAGGGGATGAAACCCAAAGTTTTCATAAGGAGTTTATATAGTTTCCTTAGCTCCATAATTCAAGGAGATAAGATCCACAAATCTAGGATCTAATAACCACTCAAGGACAAAAATGAGAGAGCATCTCAACCAACTCACGAGACCCTTAACTTCCTCCTTGAGACTAGGAAACCACTTGTAATAAAGTGAGGAAGAGTCCAAACCAACTCATGACTCTTAACTTCCTCCTTAAAACTAGGAAACTAATTTCCCCCTAAAATTAGGAAACTAATTTGTGAGTTGGATTCTCAAAACTAATTTCCCTTTTTACAATTAAATAAATAATACGTGAGATTCTCAAACTCACTTCAAGCATTAATCATTTTTCCAATGTGCATGACTAATACATGAGTTTCTCCTACTCATTTTAAGTATTAATCATTTTTACAATTTAAATAATTCATTAATGAGCATTAATTATTCTTTGCCATATTTTAATGATCTTCTCCATGGTATGCAAAAGAATAATTCCTTTTGTGGAGATCCTCCTGGATCAGATACCCAGTAAACAACTTCCCATTCGGAAATCCCTTCTCATAAATAATACACAAATCAGGCTTAAAAACAAAATTCCAATATTTGTTGGCGTTCTACCAAGTTGGTCCCAGTGCTGGTCTTTGCTGTGTATGTCGGTCGTCCAACGAGTATGTGTTGGCCATATAGGAATGCGTGACAGGTTGGTCCCTTCCTCATCGACATATGGCCACAAAAAATCTTTAATCGTATGCGACACAAATTGGCAGTTTCGATTCTTTCTCCACGAATTCAGAATTATTTAAACTTTTATTTAACCTTTTGCCTTATAAGTATTTATTCACCATTAAATAGTCAATCAGAAAACTGATTCTGTGTTGGCATAAATGCACTTATCTTATAAACTTATTGTTTAGTTGGCTTGCATTTCCTTGTTTCTCACTGGTATGTTTACAGTCCCTCGGTCCATCTCTGATCTGTAGTAGTGCCTAGGCCCTTCACCTGCTTTCACCCTGGCTTCTCCTCATCATGGCTCTGTTATGATATGAGAATTACAGTATAAGTATAGACAGAAATAGTAGAGAGGAAAGTTACTTGACCACTTTAATCATTGCTTGGTCTCTTTTACATTGAGAGAGAGAGGTTGCGTATCTCCTTTCTCATAATGTACTTTTCATTTATTACTAAAGTACTCATTCATAACTTAATGTACTGATATTATGTTAATATAATATAAATACATAAACGATTGAAATAAATGCTAAATGACCATTAAATAATTAATTATGTTAACATTAACAACTTTTGTTTTATATATTTCGCACATTTCTATTGCTACTGTGTATGGGTAACGTCATTAGCTGTTTTGTTCTTATGCCTTAGTATACTGTTTTCAGCTTGTTACTGCAACAAGAATCTTCATCAAATGCAATACCTTTGATTTATTTACCAGGTTGAATGCTTTAGCTTATGTGCATGTATCAAATTGATTGGCAGGAACACACCAGTGCAACTGAACCTACTTCTCCAACAATTGTTGGGCCTAAAGTTCTTTCTCACAAAACAGCAGTAAGTGTCTTGGGATTTTGCTTGGTATTTAACTATTTCATTTCATCTTATGCTTATTTTTTTTTCTTTCTTGAAGGAGTATTTTCCCTTGTGATACTCTTAAACAAGTATTGAAGTAAGTTGCTCCTAATTCAATAAGTAGTGTTCTTTATAGTGGTTGGGTTGAATCTTGTTGGGCCCAATTATTTTATACGCACACCCAATTGTTGGGTTTTTCATACTAGTAAGAGTGCCTTTTAACATAGGAGTTGTCATTTGATTTACATATCTGATTAATCTATCATTGGATGTTCAGTCATGTGACTTGAATATGTCACATTTTATGAAGTGATATTCTGTTTTAAGGTCTGTTTTTCTTTTAAGTTTATGGAAAGATAGCTTACCACTGCATTGCCATCTGAGAATATTCCTGCTGGTGATTATTCAATGTTGTGTGAACATTCCGTGTTTCTCCTTCCATGGGGTGTTTAGTGTGAGGTAGTGTTGCATCCTAATTTCCTCTTTGAGATTGAAGTGCTCGATATAGTACTGTTGTTTTTTTTGTGCTTTTCTTTGTCATCTTCCCTTCCTGTAGCAGTTCTGGATGTAGTTCCTCATTGCTGTCTTGTCTAAGGGGCATTCTCTGTCCTTTATGTCCCAATTGTCTAGCCAATTTCTGCACTGTAGATCCCAAGTATTTTTTCTCTTTTGGAGTATCTCTTTTGCTGTTTTTGCTTGGTGGCGTTTGGCTGTCCAATGCTGCAATTTTCTGCCTGTATAGCAGCAGTCTTCTTACTGCTGTCAACTCTATTGGGTAAAACCCTGTTTCAGTCGGCATGATTTCATAGGGTGTGGAGGTTTTAAGTAGCAGAAATGAGGTTACTGTGTGTTTTTGTACCTTTTCCATTTACTCCCATCTGCTTTTGGACATGCTTGGTCCCCAAATTTCACAGCCATAGAGTAGAACTGGTGTGATAAGTCTGTGGAATAGTGATTTGATGTTTCTCCAGTGCCATATCTCTGCTGATCTGCACCTCTTCTGTAGGAGGAATACTGCTCTCCAACTTCCTTGGAGCGTCTTTCTTGATCATTGCTCCCAACTGAGTTTTTTGCTGATTTCAATGCCTAGGTATTTGTAACTTTGGATCATCTGTCACGGTTTATTCCTGAATTCAGTTGTAGGTTGGGTTGTTCTTCTTTTCAGAGAAAAAATGACTTCTTTGGTCTTTCCTGTATTGATGTCCCTGCCCATTTTGGTGCTGAATTTTTCCAGTATTGTTAGGTGCTCTTTTTGGCTTCTTAGAGTTTGAAATGAACAAGTTCATTTCCTGAATATGACATGAACAACTTGGTTCATAAACTGATTATCCAAAATAAATAGGATAACATAAAAGAGTCCATACAGATTAAAATGGTATATTGAATGTGTAATATGAGAGATGATGATTTACAATAATAAATGGCCTTGGTATTTATAGGCCTTAAGGTGTCTTTTCATGTAAAGCTATGTCTTTACGTGAAACACCTTTTGATAATTATTAATATCCTAAACTCTATCGTTTAGATATATATTATGAATACTATTATTTTATATGCATAACATTGCCTTCCCCTTTAGACATGCTTTGTCCTCAAAGCATATTAATGGAAAAATGTTATGTTTTGTTTTGGCTTGTAACACCTTTCTCATGATTTTCTGTTCTTTGAAGCTGTGATGGTTGATGATACAAGATGATATGATGTTCTAAGCGTTGAGCAGAATTGTTGAATTGTGAAAGGGTCTAACCGCCCTAATTCAATCTTCTGTGGGATTGTGCGCTTATAGGGTTTTTGGAAAGAACCTGTTGTGTTGCGATTCCCAAGATGACTTCTACTTTGAGACCGAATTGTATTGAAATTAATATTCTATGGAATATAGTTTAACATTGTCTTTGTTCCAAACAATGTTGATACACTCACTGTTGAAACAATGTAACTGCAAAGTGTATTCTTATTATTATTTGATATATTATTCATTGGATCAATCCCCATTGTGGATTGATCATGTCGGCTATTGTAAAAGGACCAAATCCCTTTTTGCGGATTGGTCATAATGTAATTGTAATAGGCAAAAGAAGAAGTCGGCCCCATAATATATTTAAGAGGCCCCAGAATATAATAAAGGTGGTTATAACCACCCAGTCTGAGAAGTCAGCCCTGCCAGTGAAGAGACACTTCACACGTGCCAGATTTGTATAAATAAGGAGGTTAGTGCCTCACTTAGACACACACCTCACTTGCTCATTGAGAGACAAGTTTTGGAATTGCAGTTGGAGAAGAAAGAGAGAGAGTGGCACATCTTTGGGAGAGGATCTTCTGTATTAGCTTGAACTATCTCTTGGCATTGTATTGGCTATCTATAATAAGGAAGTTTTGCTGGGTTTTCTTCCCCTAGAGGGTTTCCCATGATAAATGCTGTGTCTCTTGTGATTGTGTATTTCTCAGTGATCTTGTGTTATGCTATTGTTATCTATTGAAATGCAAAGAACTATAATAATGGCTTAAACATTAACATGGTATCAGAGCCAAGCTGATGAGAGCATCTTTCACAGAGAAAAGTGAAAAACGTCCTTGTTATTGACACACATGCAAATTAGGGCTTTTTGTTGGTGAGATATTTCAGCCCTAAAACCATCTAGAAGAGTGCTTCCAGGAATCCTTTGGCACCTTGACACACCTTTTAGTGGCTAGATCTCCCGAAAGTGAAACCCTAGTTTCACAAAGTACTAGAAAACAGTGCCAGAGTGCAGGAAACTAGAAGCACCAGTCCAAAATCCGTAGATCAAGTTTGGAGTGGTAAAAGATGGATTTTCTCATATCCAAACAAACCAGGCTACTCACCTCAGCCAAACGCATCTATCCCCTGGATTAGAATTTCAAAAATTGAAGTTTGAAAAGTTAGGGTCTCCTCATAAAACCCAAAGTTGGGTTGCGACCTTAGAACCGATTCTTGACCCATAATACGGTTACGATACGAAGTTTTAAGAGTTGGTATGATTACATTTGCTTGAGATGGACCACTACACCAAATGCCATGGAGGTAATGTACTCACATATGTTTAAATGGTTAAACTTTAAAGTATTTCTGCGAGGGAAAAGGGATCTCTTGCATAGATCGGAGGATCTCAAGATCCAACATTCAGAGGAATGATGCAACAGGTGTGATGTCGATATGCATCTATTTGTTATGACATTATTTTGATGATGTTGCATTCATTCTAACCTTTGATCAAAATCCGAGTTAAGGTATTAGATGGATTAAAAGTTGAGATCATAGAACAACCTTCGTCAAGATAGCATATTGCCTTAGATGCAGAGACATATGTTGAATAAAGCACTACGTCATGCCAAGGTGAAGGAGACTGAAGAAAAGCAAGCCTCATTCCACGAGGACAAGGCTCAGGGTTTGATTAATCAAGTTAGCGTTCAAAGGTACATGACAAGTTGATGACTATAGTTGAGATGAAATTATTTGTAAAATTATCTCCACTTGATAGCATGTGAGCATATAGAGGTGAAATACTTAACTTAATCATTTGTCTAATGCAACTAACACCTCCTCTTGGAATAATCTCATGTGTTAGTTCAGTTGCCATGGGAGAATGTTTGATCACAACATTATGGGAGTGTTGACCTCATTTTTGTATTGCATTCCTTACCTTTAATCTTTACTTTAGACAAGTTACAAGTAATACCTCTAAAGGAGCCAGTGTGATAATTGATAGATTACTATTACCTTATATTATCAAAGGATATTACTCTTGCTTCTTTGTTTTGTTGAAACCTTGTTCCGGGTCACGGGTAATAACCCCAAGGAAGCAATAGTGAAGGTTGCGGAAGAACTAGCGTGCTAAGGGAGAAAGCAAAACGTCATCATTGGAAAAGAAGGAGGTGGCTTGCATAAGATAAAGCGTCACTCATAAGCTGCCATGACGCACACCATTGAAAACTCATGTGAAACTTTATGAAGACCAAGCTCACATTAACTATAAAGGTGCTACCATACATATACAAAGCGGTCAAAGCTGCCGAACTCAAGGTTGTTATGAAAGTATACAATGAATGTGCACAAGGAAGAACATCAAGAACCCTTTTAGAAAGAAGAGCTGACCAAAGCGAAGGTCCTACAGGAGCACTCATTCATTCAGATGTGTGTGGCCAATGCCATCGTCCTCCATGAGTGGGTATGTATACTATGTATCATTCATTGATGATTATTCTCGTAAGACACAGTTTGTATTTTGAAATCTAAAGATGAAGTGTTCAACAAGTTCAGGAATTCAAAGCCAGTAGAGAATCTTCACGAAAGAAGGTCAAGATACATGTTCCGAGATAATGGAGGAGAATACACCTGAAGTTTGTGAACCACACCAAGATATTTGGGATCAAGAGGGAACTCACTCCCTATAATCCCCAACAAAAGCGTGTGTAGTTAAAGAATGAATAGAACGATAATGGAAGCTATGAGACTATGATCCATGATCAAGATCTTCCCTATGTGCTTATGGCGAGGCCAACAATAACTTATTGTATATGTGCAGAACCGATTGTCCATAGTGCACTTGGGCTCAAAAACCCGAGGTGCAAATACCACCCAGGAAAGAAGCCAGAGGTAAGCATCTCAAAACATTTGGTTGCCCAATATTTATTCATATACTTGAAAGAAGAGAGGAAACAAGCTAGGAGAACCTTGGTAGGAAAGAAGGGAATATTTGTGGGATGTGGGAGTCTCCAAGGGGCCTGATCTATACAGTCGCAAGTCACATTGGGAATCAACTTGAGGATGTGACCTTTGATGAAAGATGCAACACCCTAAATCGGGAAGATGCTAGCTTGAAGAGGTATATGAGAGAGGGCACAGTAATCCCAAAGCTACGGTGAGGGAGGTTCCTAGAGCCACAAAACCAATGAGGAAAGTCATAACTTCCCCAGATGAAAAGTCCCTGAAGACCATGATATATTAGAAGTTCAAGAACCTCCTCGGATAACGATCCTCCATAAAAGCAGGCTTGGGCTAGAGAGCTTGAGTGAGATGGAGAAGTATGGTGTTCCAGAAGGAACTTCTGAGAATGGAGTGAAAAGTACAAAGCCATTCTCTAGTTATATCGGCTTTGATGTGATCTTCTAGAGGAGGATCCTACCTACCTTGAAGAAGACATTCGAGGAGGAAAGAATGGGCGGATACCATGACAGAGGAATGCAATCCATAATAAAGAGCGAAGTATGGGAAATAGTTCAGACAGAAGAGTAAAGATGTGGGCATCCTCAAATGGCTCTTCAAAATAAAAACATCCTGTTGATGGAAGTGAGGTATAAAGCAAGATTTGTGCACCATTGGTTTTTCTCAAAGGAAGGCATTGACTATGAAGGGCATTCAGCTCTGTAGCCGAGATACACTTGATCGAGAACCATCATGAAATGCTGACTAAGATGAAATTAAGGAAGTTACATGAGATGAATGAAATGACTTTCTAAATGGTGTGTGTCGAAGAGGAAGTGTATAGAGCAACCTCAAAAGTTTGAAGTTGAAAGCGAGGAAGTCTCATATGCACCAAATTGAAGAAAACCTTATGCGGATTGAAGCAAACTCCTAGAGCTTGAGTATGTGAATTGAGATAGGCAGGTTTCACAGCTGACTTTGGGCTTCCTGCAAGAGTGGCAGATTCCCAACCTCTACTTCAAAAAAAAGGTTATAGAGCGATGAGCTAGTAATGTGCTATATGGATGACTTATTACTTAGAGGAGAAAAGCTCATTGAATGTAGAAATGATGAGATTTGCCTCGAAATTTGAAATGAAGACCTTGGCTAATACATTATTTCTTAGGTCTTGAGGGG
This sequence comes from Picea sitchensis, assembly GCA_010110895.2. Classification (NCBI taxonomy): domain Eukaryota; kingdom Viridiplantae; phylum Streptophyta; class Pinopsida; order Pinales; family Pinaceae; genus Picea; species Picea sitchensis. The sequence continues at coordinate 371,109 of SNQJ01S0006317.1, forward strand.
TATGGCAGAGTCTAGAGGATCTTCTATAACCAAGGGAAGTATGTAGTGAAATCCACGAAGATTACGACATGTTGGAATACAAGTCATGAATACACCCGTAGGCTGAATTGAAAGGAGGTAGTTCTTTGTGTCAGACATCCTCTTGCTGACTTTATTCTTTGTGGCGTAAGCAAGGCGACGATGTGATGAATTCGGCGTGCTGGCTTGTGCAGTGCGGCGGCAAATCGATCCCAACATACTTCTAGCTTGATTGTATTTGTGGCGTGCGGGTGGTATCTTGTACCCATTTATTAACTTTGCGGCAGTAACAAAGGCGATGAAGATGAGACTAGTACTTGTGCTTCGGTTTGAAATTTGTAGTAAGCAGGTCTAGTATCTTTACTTTAACATTAGTTGTGGCGTGGCTGAAACTTGATGTGATGAGACCTTTAGTATTGTGCCAGAACTGACCATAACTGTGGCGTAAAAGCAGTCTAGTATCTGCTTCCAACAAAGTCTTTACATGGCCGGTAAAGCAAGATGTTGGTGGAACCCCAGATACTTGTGCTTCCAACTTGAGAAAGGCAAGTAAAACTAGTCTAGTATCTTGCTTCTAGCTTGAGAAGTTGTGATGTAAAGCCTTTCTAGTATCTTGCTTCTAGCTTTTTTGTTGTGACGTAAAGAAAGATATGTGATGAGATTAGTACTATGCTTCTAGCTTGAGAAGCTGTGGCGTAAATCCAGTCTAGTACCTTACTTCCGACGATTCGTAGTAAAGCAAAGGCGAAGTCACGAGCTTCCGGCAGCCATTTGTGGCGTAAAATGTATTAGGTAGGCAACCTAATTGCTTTGATAATGATGATGTTATGGAGTTTATACTATGTAATGATGCACAAATGATGATTGCATTCTTTGAGAATGACGATGCTTTGCCGATGAAGAAAACTTAGATGATGAAGTTTATAGATCGCCGGTCGATTGTTCCAAGGGGTGATATTGATGATGTTGTCCTCTCACCCATGATGTTGTTGATGATGTTGTCCTCTCTTTGATCATCTTTGAAGGAATACCCTTCTTGTTAAGGGAGTGTTGAAATAATAATATAATTGCAAAGTGTATTCTTATTATTATTTGATATATTATTCATTGTATCGAAATCCCCATTGTGGATTGATCATGTAAACTATTGTAAGATGAAATCACTTGATTGGTCATGTATAATTGTAATAGGCAAAGTGTTGGAATATTTAAGAGGCCCGAGAATATAATAAAGGTGGTTATAACCACCCAATTTGAGAAGTGGAAGGCTGCCGATTAGCAGAAAAGACACTTCCTGCACGTGCCAGTTGTATAAATAGGAGATGGCGCCTCACTTGAACCTACCTCTTGCTCATTTGGGGGTAGAGTTTGGAGAATTGTAGTTGGAGAAGAAGTGGCATCTTTGGGGAGAGGATCTTACATTATTAGCTTGAGTTATCTGTTTGCATTGTATTGGCTATCTATAGGAAGCTTTCTTTGGGTTTCTTCTCCTAGAGGGTTTCCTGGGATAATGTTGTGTCTCTTGTGATTATTGTTTCACTTGCTGGGTTTTCTTCCCCTAGAGGGTTTCCCAGGATAAATGTTGTGTCTCTTGTGATTGTGTATTTCTCAGTGATCTTGTGTTATGCTATTGTTATCTATTGAAATGCAAAGAACTATAATAATGGCTTAAACATTAACACTCACTAGTTAAAGTACCAACTTTTTGTGATTAGGATGTCAATAAGGTGTCCTTGTACCATGAACTTTTCTTACCATATTTGTAGTGCTTTCTTGTTTCACTTTTAGTAGTATGTCTTCTTTGCACACTTGTGTTTCTTTCTTGATGCTTAAAAGTTTATTGATAGAGATACTTGGAATTTCCATATGTGGATTACAAATGATTCAAATGTACCAATTTTTTTTTTAATACAACAAAAATGTATGCAACAACAAGCATAAAAGATCCTCAACGCACAACTGAAATAATGAAGAACACACAACAACGATTTATTGATTTATTACCAGCATATAACTAAACAATAGCACCAGTAATAACTCACCGGATTTTTGATTGATACACTCCAACTGATAGTTCCTTATTTGCTTGCAAATACAATGAGAAATGTGTGTTGTAAATGATAGTTTATCTCACCTCAAACAACACTGAATGCAGCCCCAAGAATAAGTGTCCTTCCCACAGAATAGTCGACCCAGATTTGGAATAAGTCGGCCCAATGTTGAGATACTGTCTTCCAGTGGCAAACTCAGCCAAGGAAACAGGGGAAATCGACCCCACACTGAATATAACGCTGCCCAGGATAAAACCAATCTCCAAAACTCTCTAGGGTTTTTTGTCCCAAGAGCCAAAGCCACAAGAGCTCTCTCAATTCGTTTTTAGAAAATAACAAGTGAATAGTGAGAGAGGGTGCCCCTCATTACCCTTTTATTCTTTCGTTGACCCTTTTCAGACCCTTTTTAATAAATTAAAGTGACTTTATAATTTAACTTTAGTAAAATTGCTTTATTAATTAATTAACCCCTTTTTTAATGTCGGGAAACGATTACTTGGTTTGTAAGTCGTTCCCGGATGTCGGAAGTGCCTTTCTTATTATCCCAACATTTAGATCTTTTCGTCCCGATTCCAACGAGCTATTACACGAAGGTGTTCCCTCCAACAATATGACCCAAATAACACCTTGAATGCATTTAATTAATTTATACTCAATAATACCCTTAATTTACCGGAATTGTCGGAATGCCACGAAATCAAGAATGAATTGTGCGAAAGTGATCCTAAAGATGAAATAACGTGAATAGACTAGGATGGGCCTCATATAACTCCTCCAGTTCGCTCGAACCCCCTGTTAACCTCCATTTACCCCTTTGGCTAGGATGACATAGACCCATAAGGTCGCGTCCAACTGTAAAACAGGGGAATCAAAAAATGGGGACATTACAGTCCTCTCTTGTCAAAGATTGCTTGTCCTCAAGCAATGCCATCACACCCATAGGAACCCACAAACCCTAAGGGATTTTTTCCACCTTAGGGACCCACAACCATCTTGGCCGCTTGGCCAGGCCCGCAAACAAGAAAAAAATCGCTGAAGCGGTTGTTGTACGGGTCGAAATTCCGCTGAAATGCCGTCGGCTATACCGTATGACGTTTCCCAATCGAGAAACCTCGTACAATACAACCAACGGCGTTTCGACGGAGTTTCGTACATGTACCGGTATGACACCCAGGGGGTTGTTTCCTGCAACTTAGCTTGCTATGAAAATGGTGTCTCACCACAAGCAAATCAACCCGAAAGCTTAAGAAATGCAACCCACAATCCTGGCTCGACTTCCTTCAACCCAAAATCGGTCTCCTCAAGGGGATTCAACCCATCCACAAACAAAACTCCGCCCCCAACAAGAAAACCTAGCTATAATGAAGAACTCAACCACAGACAATGAAATCTCAACTATAGGAAAATAAACTCAGCTGCAATGAAGCACAATGAAGAAATCTGAGTGATCTCTTCCCAATGACCAACTAGGGTGGATAGTCTCACCACCGAAACCAATCTCCAAAACTCTATAGGGTTTTTTCATCCCAAGAGCCAAAGCCTCAAGAGCTCTCTCAATTCGTTTTTAGAGAATAACAAGTGAATAATGAGAGAGGGTGCCCCTAATTCCCCTTTTATTCTTTCGTTGACCCTTTTCAGATCCTTTTTACCCTTTTTAATAAAGTAAAGTGGCTTTATAATTTAACTTTAGTAAAATCACTTTATTAATTAATTAACCCCTTTTTAATGCTGGAAAGCGATTACTTGGCTTGTAAGTTGTTCCCGGATGTCAGAAGTGCCTTTCCCATCATCCCAACCTTTAGATATTTTCGTCCCGATTCCAATGAGCTACTACACGAAGGTGTTCCCTCCAACAATATGACCCAAATAACACCTTGAGTGCATTTAATTAATTTATACTCAATAATACCCTTAATTTACGAGAATCTTCAGAATGCCACAGAATCAAGAACGAACCGTGCGAAAGTGATACTAATGATGGAATAAGGTGAATGGACTAGGCTAGGCCTCATATAACTCCTCCAATTCGCTCGAGCCCCCTGTTAACCTCCATTTACCCCTTTGGTGAGGCTGACATAGACCCATAAGGTCACCTCCAACTGTAAAGCAGGGGAATCCAAAAATGGGGACATTACATCGATATATAACCCAAAGTATAACTTACTCCCATAGAATAAGGAAGACAACCAACTTTGATCACCTTAGGCATGCCCAGATCTCCTGCTTTTCTACCTCGGCTTGTACATTGGTGGGCTTGGTGGTGACAACCTTTAGTTGGTTCGAATGACTAGTCCACTGCGTAGTGGACCTCTCAGTTGACTTATCTAGTTGACCTTCCACTGTACACTAATTGTCTCTAGAAGATCTAGAGATGTAATGAACTTGTTGTTCCAACATCCCTGTGTTAGTACAACTCCTTGGAGATTTAGGAGGTGGAATCATTCCCTATACACTCCCCTGTAATTGCAGCTTCTTGAAGCCCAAGCATAGCCTCAAGTTTCACATACTTCCCTTCTATTAAAGGCTTCATAAGGATATCAATGATTTTCTCATTTGTCCCTCAATAAACAATATATACAATATTTTCCTGTAATAATTGTCTCAAATAATGGGCATGAAGCTCCACATGCTTCATTTTATTGTAAGCAATATGATTTTTTGCTATTTTTATTGCACTTTGATTGTCACAACACACCACAATCAACTTGTCAAAAGGAAATCCGGGCTCACCCATTAGGTTGCAAATCCACATTGCCTCTGTGCTAGCATTAACTGCACTTCTATATTTGGATTTTGTGGTCTAGAGAAACCACCTTTTTCTTTTTACGAAACCAGAGTATTGGTCCAAATCTTAGATGAAATACATAACTGAAAGTCAACTTCCTATCATCTTCATCTGCAACCCAATACGAGTTGATATAATTGACTAAGCTGATTCACATTCTTACTGCAATACTTTATACCAAGCTTATATGTACCCTTGATATAGCAAACAATTCTCTTTGTAGCCTTCAAGTGGTTCTCTTTCAGATCCTACATGAACCTCGAGACCACACTAACACCAAAGGATAAATCGAGTTCACTGTGAGTTAAATAAGTGAGGCTACCGACAAGGTTCTTGTAGAGAGTAGCATCGACTTTCGGAGTTCGGACTCCTTAGTCAGTGTCACTCTTGATCATAGTTTTTAAAACCGAACCGGACATCAACTTGGTCACCTAYCAACTCAGACATAGACTTAGACTCGGACCGGTTTGATTTCAACAACTTGGTTCAATAAAAAATACATTAAATAATTAAATTTTAATGAAWTTTTTTATTTTAAAGCTTTCAAACCATGATTCCAAACCATTAGAGACAAAATATGCAAAGTTTGCTCATCTATATACCATGTAAGGGTGTATATATCAAAATGGCACTGAGTGCAATACATATCAATAACAAAATACATAATTAGTGAGGYTCTAAATGGCCTCTACAGTCCATAAAACATGCAACAACTACAATCTACTACATATCATTGATCAACATGAGAGGGGAACAAACAAGAGGAATAATTTTATAGGCCACTTGAGAGGGGAACATACAAGAGGAATAATAATGTGCCCTGCTGCTAGAACTCAATTAACAATCGTCACTTTCTAGGCAAGTGGAAGATCAAGACTACAAGTTTGAATTTTTTTTCAAACTTAGCCACTGACTTTGTTTTGATAAGTGCATAGATGTCAATTTGCATAATATATGCTTTAACATTTGTTAGAATTTATATCTCCTAGTAAACTAACCATTTGTAATGTCCCTAGGGTTTCTAGGGTCTTAAGTCAATTGGCAAACTAGGAATTGTACACAGTAGTCTTATCATAACCATCTCGGTCAAAAATATGTCATGTCCACTTCCAGTTATAGCACAGTAATATTATCAAGTAATATTCAATTTCTCCTGTGGTCTTTAATTCAACAAACAAGAGCATCCAAATAGCACCAAATAACAGTATTCAACCGACAATGCACTTATGTATACTAGATCTTAATGGCCTCCCCACAGTGGTTCGGTTCTTCCTTGTAGCCTTGCTACTGCACGGTTAGCCTCTGTGGAAACCCTCAACTTCTTCCTCAGACTTAAATGTGCTTCAAGTGGAGGGATCGACCCCCTTTAATCTTACAAATCTCCTTTGGCCAGCTCCCTGGTTCAGAGATTGCAGTTCGACACACTTCAAGGTGGCTCCTTCAACAGTTATGGGGCTCAGATTCCCCTTTTTTGGCTGGAACAGAGCTTGCCGCAGTCCTTAGGACCCTATGGCCTTCACTTACACCCTTCACAACCCTTCCAGGTCACTAATTAGCAGCTCGACCCTTCCTTGATGTGGGGGATTAGTTCTCCAAACAACCGCAACCAACCTCAACACACACTCCACAACTTGGCTCCTTAGGCGGATAGGTTCCTGTGCAAAGAGAGAACATGGTTGAGCTAGGGTGAGGACTAGCCCACTGAAACTCAACAAAACTGGGGGTTAAACAACCCTCCAAAGGACTGAGGCAGCCACCTCCAAAAACAGAAGAGAGCTCCAAAATTAATCCCAATCATGCCTTCTTCAAATGAGTCTCCCTTCTTATTTATATAAACTTTTAGTTTGATTTTCCTTAATTTATGGGTGATTTGCTTCTTAGGGAATGTCGACTTTCCTTATTTGTGGGTGATTATTCTTTAGATCAGGTATACTCTATTGATGATGGTTGCATTTGTATCCCAGAGTGTGTCCATGCCTGTCATGTACCTGTCCACCCAATCCATGGATGCGTATACTCCCTCGTGGGCTGGTCCCCAAGAAAGGTGCTCAAATATCTCTTGAGCCTCTAATGTGCTCTCCGAGAGAAAGGGCTCATGATCCCCGCACTGCCAACTAAGAGCGCAATCCGCCCTCTCAGAGTCATAACTCTCCTTGATTTTCGACAACTTAGAATGCCCCTCGTCCGAACTCGTCATGAGAGGCTCCTCCCTCCATGCGTGACACTCAAGCTTGCCTGTATCATGGCTGCCAAATCTGATGGAGTCTACTGTAACTGGTGAAGAGCATACCAAGCTCAGTCGATAACGTAGCCCCTCATCATTATCACCCGATGCACTAGGTGATACCATGCTATGTTGTGACTCATGCGTGACATCGGCCTCCACACATGGCTCCTGTGAAGAAGGATCCATGTCCCTGGGTGATCTCTCAAACATCCATCCTTCGTCATATGTGGGTATCCTCGTGCCCTCATCATCATCATCATCCTCGTAAGTGTCAACAGTGGGATGGGATGCTGAATGCTCATCATAGACGGGTGCTAGCACACCCTCGTCATCATAAGCATCCTCAATGTATGTGCCATCAACCTATTTGTCGTAGGTGCCGGTGTCATGAACCTCATAGGACAATGCTAATGGTGCACAAAGTGCTGCGGTGTTGTCATCCTCGTAGTCAACATAGGTGGGACAAGACGTTGCCCCCTCATCATCAGTACGAGTGACAGACCTTGTCAACATACTAGTGTTAAAGGTCCCACCATAGACCACTACTTGGTCCTCCCCATCATGGCTAGATGTATGCTCCTCCACATGGGAATGTGCCTGTGCCACCAATGGATCCCTTTGCTCTTCTACCATATCTTCCTTCAATCTTCGTCTTGTGCTATTGACAAAATCCTTGGGCCAATTTCCATACTTGATGGTGCAATAGTCTCGAAAAGACATAGTTGCACAAAACTCTTTACCCAATGCTAAGGAGCCACTTTATTTCAGTAAAGCATGTTGGTACTGAGAGTTCCAACTGAAAGAACAATGTCAATGTTCTGTCCAGCTGTAAAGAAATCAAGTTCTGAGTTTCCCAATTTGGTGTTAGATGGGCTAAGCATAGATCAAGGGTAGTTTAGAGGCTGTATAATTTGGTATTAGATGGGCTAAGCATAGATTAGGGGTAATTTAGAGACTGTATGGCAGCCTTAGAATTGGATAGCTAAGGGGCATTAAATCAAATAGGATAGCTAAGGGGCATTAAGTCAAATTTAGAGGATGTATGGAAGCGTTAGAATAGGATAGCTAAGGGGCATTGGGGGGGGGGTTGTATTTATAGTTAGTGTGTGTAGGGTTAGATATTAGGTTTTAATTTAAAAAAATTAGATTTTTTAGGTTTTTAGTGCGTCGGTGGGTTTGGAATCAAACCGGTTGAGCAGGCATGGACCCACCGGTTCGACCGGTTTGGTATCGAATCGGCTTTGACTAGGCCAGTTCGATACCAAACCGGTTACTGAGCCGAGTTGAAGGCCAGTTCGACTTGACCAACCATCTGCTCGGTCGATTGGGCGGTTTGATATCGAGTCGGCTCGAGTTTAAAAACTAAGCTCTTGATTGATATGGTGTAGCACACAACTTACAATTTACTATCTCGAACCTCTGTAATAGATCTAAAGCATATTTAGGTTGAGAAATAAAGATACCATCATCTATCTGCAAAACTTGGATGGCTAGGAAGAAATGCAATAGATTGAGGTTAGTTATTTCAAATGATTTTGTTAGATGATTCTTCAAACAAAATTTGAGTTAGCACTACCACTAGTAATTACCAAGTCTTCAACATACACTGCATCTATCAAACTATCATCATTCACATTTAAAACATAAATACTTTGATTTGATTCATAGCAATATGAAATCAAAGTTGAGAAATATCCCAATGATTTTCTCATACCATGCCTTCAGGGCTTATTTCAAACCATACAAGGATTTCTTTGATTGACACACAAGATTGCCATCCTTCTCAAAGCTCGGGGGTTGCTACATATAAATCTCCTTAGAAAGATTACCATGTAAGAAAACACTTTTGATATCCATCTAATGTACCTCCCATCCAAAATGAGCAATGGGTGAAAGAATAACCCTAATATAATTCATCTTTGCAATAAGGGTAAAGATCTTGGTGTAGTCAATACCTTATGAGAAAAGAATTTTGCTAGTAGTCAAGACTTATGCCTCCCAACAACACCTTTAGATTTGAATTTAGTCTTGTAGACCCATTGACATTTCACCACATTCTTTCTTTGTGGTTGAGGAACCAAGTCCCAAGTTTTGTTCTTCACTAAGGAATTGTACGCTTTAGTGATATCCTTATCCCATTTAGGTCAACCATGTGCATCTACATATGTATGAGGATCACATGCCTCTAGCACATGTGCCTTTAAATAAACTCTGTCATTGTGTTCCTATCCTCTACTCTTTCTCGAGTCATTTATATTCCCTACATCAACACTAGCAGCTTCACTTGTCTTAGTTTCCCATTGAGGAAGAGTAAGATCCCTTGTAGAAGGAGTTTCTTCATCAAATTCACCATGGGATTTCATAGTTAAATGATCGGACAAGCCATTGCTTGTAGTTGACTCTGCTATAGAAGGTTGACTGCAAGTTGGATCTATCACGTGAGTTGACTCTCCAATCAACAAGCCAATGTACATGTTGGTTGATGTTGTGAGATAAATAGTCGATCCATAATTCGTTAAAATTTCAAATGGATCATAGCTTAACAATCCAGACATCAAAAATCATCAACGTCGAGTGACAAAATCAAGCAATTTGAACATCAAACATGATTTGCTTTTAATTGCTGACTCAAATGTCAAGTGACAAACACTCCTTTGCTATGGAAAGTGTAATATCCCTAATTTCGTAGATCTTAATATAGGTCTCAACTGACGATTATTTGCTGTCGGAACTGATACACTTTGGGTATTTGGATGCGTTTAGTGATTGGTTTTAACATGCGTGGTGATTTTGCATGTGATTACAGTTGTTTAACAATATATAAGCAAGTACACAAAAGATAAATACACGGAACAACTGCAACAATGTATTATGAAAATGACTGGGTACAATGCGACATGCGGCTAAGTAAAATAAATCTCTTGGCTAGATCAGAGACAAAAGGATCTTAGTCGGAATACAATAAGCAAACTGAAACAATGATACCCGGAAATAAAAGAATGCTGCTGGATCAATGGATGAGCTGTAGGATCTGCTGCATGCTATGACAACTCATACGACAACTGCTGGAAGACTAGAAAGTGCGCCCTGGTGGATAAACTCCTCGGATCTGCCTGGAATCGGTCTCAAACAATGTGCACTGACCTCCTACACACTCTCGGTGTCTGTTTTCCTGAAGATCGACCCTTTGCTGATCTGTACGGACCCCGGATGGATCCCCCTGGGGGAATGCGCCCCAACTGCTGCCAATAATTGTGCCCTAGAGATTCCACTGTCGAAAACTGGCTGTGATAGTCTCAAACTGAGCGCCCTAGGATCCTTTGTAATGGGTCGGGAGGGTTTCCCCGACTCAGGTCTGGTGAATTCTCTGGAACCATGTGAATGTCTCCTCAAGAGCTGCGCCCTCACTAGAAAACTGTTGCGCCCCTGATGATTTCTCCGTCGGAATCTGATGAGAAACCAGTCAATAGATGTGTCCTGCCTTCCTCTCAACTGGGTCGGAAGGGAATCCCTGGATTCTCCCTGGCTGGGACAAGTCGAATCTCTAAGTCTCCTCAGAAGCTGCGCCGTCACCCTGAATAAGTGCGCCCTTGCTGCTGCAAACTGTGTAACTGCTGTTAAAGATCGATGGAAGATCTGTATGATCTCCCCGGTGACCAGGGTGTCTCTCAACACCGAAATCAACCTTTGGGTGTATTCCTCCTGGAATCCACAAAGTCATTGATTCTCTTGAACCTGTGTTTTCTTCTCAGAGCTCAAATGTCAAATCATAAATATGCACAATGAGGAATTAGGTCGCTTTTCTCCTCACATACCTTTCCAAAACCCTAATTCTTCGTTGACTTCTAAATTTAGCTCCTTCACCGATGCACCCTTCTATTTTTAGCTCAAAATCACTTAAAAGCGCTTTTACCCACTTTTCACTTAATGTCACTTTCAAATTATAACATTTTCTAGTAAAGTAGAATCAAGTGACCCTGTTTTCCCCTGAATCTCCCTGGCTATAGTCTAACGGGGATGTTTAGACTACTAAGCCCTCCTCTTTGGAGCTCCTATTTGGAAAGGGACATTACAGAAAGGTCAGATGCACCTGATAATTTTTAATGTCTACAAGTTTGCCAGCATCTTCTTCAAAATTGTGCCTTATTGGTTTCCAAAATTTTTTGACCCATTTTTGGTTTCTCTAAATTTTTATTGTGTGTCTCACAACTAATTCATTTTCTCGTTTTGAAACTTCGATTCAGAACAAAATTTTAAATTTTCAAGTACTTCTAGGGCAAACATCATGCCCTTCACAAAAAAATATCAGAGGCATCTTTATTGCCACTGTCTCCTTCTCAAATGATAGGCATAATCTCCCTTCACTGCCTGATATCAATTTAACAGAACTGTTCCCTAGCCTGTGGACATCCTCACATTCATGCTGTTCTGTCAGTCAGCAATACTGTTATGCCAAGTCTGCTTTTATTGCATGAAATATATATATATATATATTATGAAAACTGCTGCATGATTGAGAATCAAGATTTATTAGTCACTGCTTTGTTTGTATGCCAAATCTCTTCTGCCAGGTCTATTATGTAGTCTGCTCTATGTGTGAATATTATTTATGTTGAGTGTGGATATTTAATATTGTCCTCGTCTGCCTTGGAATGTATTATACAATGTTAACAGACTCAGCTTGGTGAATTGATTGGAGAGGCAAAAGAGTAAAGAGCTTGATTTGGCTCATAAAAAACTTGGCAAGTATAAAAGGCAGAGAAAAAAATGAAGAAATGGCACAGTTTTCAGGGTTTTATAGTGTGCTGGCCGAGTCAAACTTGTGGTGAACAAGTTTGATTAGGTGAAACTCATTATTAATCACGAGTCAAAGACTCTTTGATCAAGTCAAACTCTGTCAACATGAGTTTGCCTCATTCTGATCCGGAGAAACTTGTTTGACCGCTGAGCCGAGTCAAAATTGTGATTCAGCGAGTTAAACTCACAATTCCTGCTACATGGGTATTATAGTTCTTCTGCTTCTCGTGTCTGAATCATTCTCATTGAATTGTGCTCAGCTGCCTCCCTGGGAATCACTGAATTTATGAGCTGCCAGTGAATGCCACCATTCTGTGCTTGCTGTATGGTCAAGCGCTGTTCTGTTTGACTGCTACTCGCTAAAGGAATACCACCCTGAACAGATATGCTTCCGTCTGTATGCTAAATCTGCCACCTTGAAAGTCGTTCTTTGCCTGCTGAATCTAATTTATACATGCCAAATTGGATCACTGTCTCAATGAACCTTTGCATTGTCATGGAATCATCTCTGCTACCAGTCTTTCGTTGTTGGTTGACAGGAGAGCTTAGGTAGAACTTGGTTTTCATTTAAATTAAACCTTTCTTAGGTTTTTTCCTTATGTACTTCCAAAAAATTGCCTTCTTTCATTTTGCTTTGTGTTATTGAAAGTTGAAACCAAATAAATTAACTTGTTATTTGCTGCCTCTGTCTTTTGATGCCATTCCTTTGTGCATAACTTTTATGCAGAGTTGTGATAACTCTGGACCTTTGTGCTAAACTCTGTCTCAGCACGATTCTTTGATGTCTCCTGATCGGGTGGTTGCTCTGTCACCATGTAGGACTTTATATGGGTGCATAACACAATAACACAATAGCATATTTGGAGAGAATAATAAATTTTATATTGTATTAATGCTGCAACTATTACATCTATGGGAGCCTGAGGTAGGCTACCCAGTGTACAAGTACAACTTTCTCAAGTTGAAACTTAGACAAATATTTTATTCTTAAAAGTAGAAACTGTTGAATTTTCACTATGCTAGGCTCAAGCATGAGGTTCATTTCATTTAGCATGTACTTGAACCATAAACAAATGCAGCAACACAATACACAAGTGCTGCAATAACCAAGATCACAAGAAGAATTACCATGCACAAGACCACAAGAAATATCCTGGGAAACCCTTCTACTCAAGGGAAGAAAACCCAGCAATCCTTTGCTACATTCTCAGGAGAAGATCCCCCAACCATAAAACCCTAATGCACACAAGAGGGTGCTCTACAACCTTGAAACTTGTGCCCAAGAGAGGTGCGCATTTCAGCCTTAAGTGTAGGTCTGAAATTTCCAAATGACAAGTGACAAGTGTGTTTCCTCAATGGGGAAATCGCCCTTATTTATACTAGACCAGACACAGCAAAAGGTGTGTCTATTGGCACAACAGGGCCGACCTCAATAACTCAGAAATATAATTAACTATTACAATAAACCTTAATTATCTTTCACATATGGTGGGGCCGACTTGTACCCCTTACATCACAATTAGGGTTACAAGTAAATCTTACACTTAGACAATATAGCAAGGGATCCACACGTCCACTAGTGCTCAGCCACTAGGGACACGTCCACCTGTGCTCAGCCAGAGGGACGTCATACTCAACAGATCTCTATCTCAACTGAGTCCACAGGAGAATCATCTGGAGTACCACATCGTCTCAACTCTCACACAGAGGAGAACGATACACCCATCACATGGGCACACCCAACCACTGGGGATGACTCAACTCTCACACAGAGGAGAACGATGCCCCATCACATGGGCATGCCCAACACTGGGTTCTTTCACAGGTCGACTCAACTCAGTCACAGAGGAGAATGTATCATGGAGGATGTCTCACGACGCTGCAATCATCAACAGAAACTTCAGATGAAAGCATATTTTATGTAAATGCAAAATATGTTCTGAAGTAATTCTGTTCCAATCACATCATGACATATATTTTGACAAAGAGTTCAATCATTGACTTTTCAGACTATGTTCTTAAATATAGTTATTTCTGTGATGAAATTATTGTGCCGATTCCACAAAGACTTCAGAAATAAGGCCTTTTGGTAGTTTCCTTAGGCATGCTCAAGCCGAATGATGCTTTCGAGTTGATGGCTTTGTAATTGAGGATACAAGAAATCGCTGCTTATGTAATTCTGAGCTCATGTAATTGATTATTAACCATAAATTATAATAGTTCATATTTCAATTGTTTGAGCGGTTTTTCTTTCTCATACATTTATTGTCATTCTTTCTCCTGTCCAAAGGTACGATTAAAGGAGAGACTTGAGCTAATTGATTCTTTGAGGCAAGCGATGGATTCATTACCAGAAGATTGGGGGCATTTGGGTTTGCAGCTGAGTCAAAGGAACAATATGCCATCTTGGTGGCAAGCAGGCCATCATGACAAAGAATTAGTGAAGGTGTGTACTTGACCCATATTACTTGTAGTTTCTCATTTACTCTTTTATATGGCTCTTGAATAGAGTTGTGCATGGCAAGGCTTTGGGAGACTTGTACAATTGTGATGTAGGACAAACTTCAAGGTCAACTTTATTGCAGTAACAATGTTTTTGTATAATGGAGGCTGTAATTCGTATTAGATTATTTCTTTCCTGCTAGTATAATGTTTACTCTGCCAGTTTCATGGATGGGTGGAGTTTACAAGCTGGAAAGTTTGATTTGAGAGTGGTTGTTGAAGCACGTTCAAATTTGTGACATATCAATAGCTCATAATTGTTTTATGACAGGTAAGCTTTTGTTGTGAATGTTTGATGTATCAGAATGCTTGTGACAGACATGTATCTGTGAAACTGTATGTGTGTCCTGAGTCCTAGTTGAGGAAGTTCTATAATAAAAATGCAATTTAGCATTTAAACAGGAGGAACTGACCAAAAGAAAAAAATGTCCATGATAGAGTTAAGGAGCTCATAGACATGAGTTCTATAGAAAATTAAACCACTTAAGATATTAACCATAAAAAGGATGGTTAACTAACATATGGAGCCTGATGTGAATTGAAAATTACATCATAATAACAAGATTTGATATTTAAAATAATTGATGTATTGTCAGTAAAAATGACACAAGAGTAGACAATAAATGCAAGCCACTATAATAAGAGAGAGAAAGATATACTTTATATACATTCTTCCATATGGTGGATGCCAATACATATAAGGGAAACAGTGTTTCACACAGAAATCTTGTACAACCACTTATCATAACCTAACCTATTGATAGCTTAACATTGATTGTGACATATGAGTCATGACTTAATTACTTTATGACTAAGCTAGAGTATACGTATTAGGTCACATCAACATGGACTCTAACAACCACTGAGTGTGGTCACATGCCAACCATAATCTACAGGGACYAGAAGGGTGCCCATTAATAGGGTATGGCACAAGTCAAGATTAGGTAACACATCTAGAACACGCTGCCTTAAGTTTGACTTGGGGTGACAAGTAGGGAAGGTTAGCATGAAGGACAGCCTTCGGACCACATGTAGTGACTAAAGTGTTGAGACATATTTGACCAAGTAAATAGTATAACCTGACATCTCCCCTAGTATACACTAGGATGGATGTGGTAAATAAATAAACAAAATTGCCAAGTAAACATAACAATAATCCCTTATTAATGTTTAATTGGGTGGGGAATACAATGATGATCAATGCTGGCAACATTCTGACCATGGCAAGATGCAAACGATTTCTCAACAAAGAGTCAATCTACATAACTGTAACCTCTAAAACACCTATGCATGAAACTCTTCATAATTGACGAAGAAAAGTTTAAACAAAGAGATTTGCTTGAAAATTATAGCCTCCAAACCTTCACATGATCCTCTTTGTAATTGATGAAGAAAAGATAAGTTTAAACAGAGAGTTATGCTTCAAAACTGTAGCCTTCAAAACACCTTCACACGAACCTCTTCGGATTTGGCGAAGCAAATTCAAAAGCATATGCACAAACAATTAGAACGGGGACTCAAATCACACAATGTTGTCAAAAAACAGTTGCCAAAAAAATGACAGAGAAGGTGGCAAATAACATGCTGAAGTTGAAAGTGTTACAACGAAGCTACAAGTGCCAAGATCAACTAGAGTGGCCCTATCATGCAAGCCATATATCCTACTTAAGCTTAAAGTGATCTAATGAAGATGTGATTAAGGTAAGTGTCAAAGAATAACAAGAATGCTCCAAGAAGGGAACGTGAGCTGACCACACGCTTTTTGACCAAGAGGGCGAAAAGGCTCAACATGTGCCCCAAACACCGCATGAGGCAAGATGGGTTATCTGTCATAAAAGTGTCTTCCTCTTGTACATGTGCAAAAAAGAGCAACAAATAGTGGTTGCTAGAAAAAAAGTTAAAACTATCAAGAAGAGACCATCGCTAAGATCAATCAATTAGTGAGAGTGATGAGGACTTGTGCAGTTGTGTAGTTGACAAAACAATTCTATATGAAGTGCTCAAATGTTGCCGTGACCAATCATCAATCCAGCCACACTTTGTCCTCTCAATGCATGCTGATCCAAAATTTTGCTATCTGTGCTTCTTAACCTTTGATCTGTAAGAAGTTAGAACTCCTATCATACCAATAGGTGAAACAATTAGAATGTTGATACTTGAATGGAAAGCAAGAATGGCTCCTCTCTCGACGATGAGGAAACTAATATGGTTGAGATGTGGATGGTGAAGAATCTGGCATTAGCTGATCAAAAGGTGCAGGATGTAGTTCCTGTGAATCTAAAGGCGCATGACGTGGTCCCTGTTATCACACAAACCCTCACTTCTTGAGATAAATTCCTAAAGCTGAAGCAAGGCTTTGGTGTAACTAAGAGGGAGGTCACTGCCACCTCACCAACCCTCTTCACTTTAGGCCAACTCTCCTCTGTCCCAAGGGGGACTGCCCTAGAATCGGATTGCTGGAATTTTAGGCAATGGGTTCTAAGGGGATATGCATAGTAAATTCCAGCAAAACAGTTTTTGTGAGTTTAGGAAAATAAAGTGGATAGAAGGACCGAAGGATAGTGTCTTTCCATTGGGCAATGGGGTCAAATCAAGGCTCAAATAGGAGGCAATCCTAATGATGGAAAGAGGATAATAAGACAGCAACACTGAAGCAACATTGACCCTTTCCTATCTGTCCCAAATTTCAGAAATATAGCCAAGGACACTACTAGAACAAATAATATCCAACACTTGTGAAGATTATGATCTCCCAGAATGAAATATATGTGCATTTAATCAAGCACTGAGAGTAATGCATCCCTAAACAACATCCAAAGATAACATATAGGAAAATGAAGAGGGAGCCTGCCAAATTATTACTCCATAAACATATGTCAATTTAATTCCAGCAATAAGAGAGAGAGCATTAAGATCTAGAAGACTCCTCATCCACAAGGCATTTCATTAATCCTCCAAAGCTTCCAAAAGATATTCAACTGAGCTCCAAGGGATTTCTCCCCAAATCCAACCATGCATCAAATGGAGAGAGTAAACCCTTATATAGGTTTCAACTCCATCTCCTCAACAATAAATAAGTATTTGTTTTCCTAGATCCATTAGTCCTCCAAGAGTCCTCCAAGAAATAACAAATAAAATAACCCTCTCAACAACTTCCTCACTAAAAGTAGCAATGAGTTGTTGGGATCCACATTTTCTCCAAGAAAATACAATAAAACATCCAAGGAAAACAATACAATAATGCTCCCAAGTAACGAACTCCATAAGACAAGTCAACAATAATAAGATAATGGAGTTGGTTATGCAACAACCTCCAAAATTAGAGCTAGAAGGTAGGGTGCCTCCCTTAGATGAAGGTTTGACCAAGCATCATTTCAAATGACCTCCCAAGCTTCCTCAAATCAAATCGATCCACAAACTAGATCCTCAAGATGTGTGCTAAACAACTAACTCAAGCCACACGTGTGGCCTCCAAGACTAGGCCGTCCCATTAAATGCAATGAAGAGTGTACAATGAAGGTTCCATGTGGCACATGTCAACATCCCAAGGTAGAAACAACATCAACAAGGTAGAAGACCAAGTAAATATCCTCCTCAAGTGGATGTCCTCACCAAAATAGCATGGAAATGTGTGCAAAGTAACCTCCTCAAGTGGATGTCCTCCTACTCATCATGAAAAAGAGTGGAAAGAGGCCTTAAGATATGGAGCACTCAACACCAAGGCATAGAGAAGTGTGCCACAAGTCCTCCAATCTCAAGCTCCAAAGTGTAACCACCCTTAAAATATGTGCAATAAAACCTTCGAATGGCACGTGTGTCATCATTTAGGGGGAACGAATCTTCGTGGTGGGCCAAATCAAGTGTCAAGAAGCAACAAATGAGGGAGCGCTCCACCATAATAACAAGTAAGCCTCATAGGATAACTACCACATGCGCAAGATAGTAAAAACATCCAAGTCGTTCTCTCCAAAAGCCAACAAACTCATGGGAGAATGCACAACAAATGGTTCATAGCTTTTATAACGACCTCCTTGTATCAAGGAGACCTCAAATCATGTGCAAAGGTGAAGATCCATGTGTAATATCACCAAGTTAAATCACTAGCTCAATAAAAGAAGGGGAAGACCCCATCAAAACATACCATGATATGTGAAATGCCTCAACCTATGTGCAAATAAGGGGAGCGCTCCACTAAGAATGGTAGTAAACCCCATCACAAGTCTATCCAAGTGCCAACAATCAACAAACAAGCAAGGGAAACCAAGTAGTAAGCCTCCATCAAGATGAATCATGCTAAGTCATCGTCAAAACCCTAGGATGCTCCATCACAAGCCCAAATAGTATGCATGAAATCCATTTAGCAAGAAGGTGAGCGCTGCACATGAAACCCTAGTCCACATCATCATAAACCACTCAAAGTGACAAACCAAGCCACACAAGCAAGAGCGCTCACATCATAAGCTCCCAATTAGGTCAAAATAGGTCAACTAGCCATTGTGAGGTCTAGGATTACAGCAAAATATGTACACAAGATGAGCACTCCACTAGAAGTGATAGTCCTTGTCATCACAAAGTGTTCTTGGCATCAAAATCCTCCAAGGAAGCTAGGGCGCCCAAGAGTTAGGCCTTCCTTTAGTCAAACAAGAGCCAAAACCACCGTTCAATGCTGCAATCATCCTTAAATGTATACTAGGTGAGCACTCAATCAAAATGAAGTGTATATCCATCATAAGGTGTGTTAGAACCTTTATAGTGAGGCTATGTTCTCTATGTGGTGAGAACATAAAAAGTTAATCTAAGTTATCCCAATAAAGGAATAAATCCCAGCCATTGATCTAAATCAAGATCTAATGGCTAGGATCTTTTTGCTAGCCTCACATGGATTGACCTAAGATTTAAAAAGGGGAGCAACTCAATACACTTGCATATAGAGATGAGAAAACTCGGATAGATGTGGCCAACATCATTCGAGCATGAGGAAAGTAGACAGTACCCGTACAAGACCGTACAGTCAAATTCGTGAGGGCTGGGTATGACCAAGGGAGGGCTGAGTAGACTCAGTCGAACATTGGTTTAGGAAGGTCGAGTTAGGGCCAATTTCTTTTGCCTAGAAAAGGGACGGGTATTCCTTTTCTCCTCCAAAACAGTAAAGATACATCAGGTGTCAACTGGTACAACAAGAGTCTAGTCGTACAACAGAAGTTAAGCCGTACAGCCAAAAAAGAACCCTAGCTGTACAACCAACACATGAGTTGTAAGACTTTCTTGTTAATATTAAATACATAAATTTAAAGGAAAATTCTAGTGTAGCCCTGTGTTGAGTGGTTGTTTGCTTATTTAAATATGTGTATTTTATTTTATATAAGTTTCTCAAGGTGCAATCTCAATGTCAAAACATGTCAAATATGCCAAACGCTCTAGCAATCACATGTGGCACATGGAGTAGGTCGATCCCTTAGACCATGACATATCACCATGAAAAACTATCCAATGAAGATAACACTCTATGGAAATCTCTGTCTAGTGTGTCAAGTATAGTACTAGGATCATCATAGACATCTCTAGCACCAAGACGCTCTTACCATGGGGTATAATATCATCATCATTTAACCAAGGACAACATCATGATGCCAAAGTGAATCATATGAGGTAGCAAGAATCTCATCAAACATATGCCACAAAACTGGTCCATCAAGAACATGAGGCACAACTAAAGTAGCTTCTACCAAAATTCCAATCTTTGGAAGGCTAGAATCATCATGCCACATTGCAAATGTCTAAGTCATGCGATGCAAATCACATGTGCAATCCTCATGCAATATGAGGGATAACAATCCCTACTAAAAAATAATAGAGGAATCATTAGGTGAGATGGATTCAAGCTCCATCATATCATCAATAGATGCATCAACAAATGGTGCAAGATTTGGTTCTACTGAAATCGTAGTAGATGAAGACATTGATGTAGGATTTGGCTCTTGCAAAATAATTGCTGCAAAGGGATCAGGGCGACTTGCATTTAGTGATGAAGTCTCAAAATATCCAAGGCTTTCTCTCATTGGTCTCATCTCAAGCTCAATATGAGTAACAATACCCTTTACATGTTTACCATGTCCACCACTTGTGAAACTGTAGCAATTAACCTGATATTGAATAGTAGACAGAATATTTCTGATTTAAGTAATGATTGATAAATGAATAAAAGATGATGAATACAATTACCCTCGTGACGATTTACTATATAGCATTGACTAGTCACGAGGTGAGGAGGGATGTGCCTCTTGATGAAGAGGTACATGCCTCTTGATTATTTTAATTAAATTATTATTATTATTATGTTCGTAACATTGCCCTCCCCTTAAGATTTGCTTTGTCTAAAGCAAGGGTAGTGACAGGTATTGTTGTAGAAAACGTTCTGACTCCCATGATGAATCTTCTTCTAGAAGGTTTTTCCATTTGATGAGATATTCCTTAATGGTTCTTGAACGTAACACCTTTTCTTTAGTGGCAAGAATACCTTCTGGGTCTAAAATAGTTCTCCCTTCGTCATCGAATTCAGGGATTTCTGTTTGAACTAGTTGAGCTTTCCCAAGCACCTTCTTGATACATGAGACGTGGAAGACGTTATGGATGCGATAATTGTCTGGCAATTCCAATCCATAAGTTACTTCGTTAATTTTTTTGTTAATTCGAAAGGGTCCATAAAATTTTGGAGCTAATTTGTTCTTCCCTTGTTGCTTAAGGGATAATTGTTTGCAGGGTTGGAGTCTTACAAACACCCAATTGCCTTCTTCAAACTCTCTTTTTGACCTACGTTGGTCTGCTAATTGTTTCATTCGATTACGAGATGTGGCTAGGTTTTCTTTCAATATTTTTATGATTTTTTGTTCTTCCTCTAGCTGATTCTTTACTGCTTGGACCTTAGTGTCAATCAATGCAAACTCCTTCCATTTGGGCGGTTCATAACCATATAAGGCTTGGAAAGGGGTCATTTTTGCGAAAGTGTGAAATGTAGAATTATACCACCATTCGGCTAAATGTAACCATTGAGACCACTTATTTTGCTTATCTGTCACGAAACACCGAAGGTAAGTTTATAAGCATTTATTTACAATTTCTGTCTGACCGTTTGTTTGTGGATGGTAGGCTGAGCTCACATTAAGGGATATTCTTGTTTGTTTGCAAAAATCTCTCCAGAAATTTCCTTTAAATTTTGCATCCTTATTTTTGACAATAACCTTAGGAAATCAATGCAATTTATAAATGTTTTTGCAAAAGACATCTGCAATTCGCTTTGTTGAGTCAGTTTTCCTTACTGCCATGAAATGTGCATATTTGGTTAATCTGTGAACGACAACAAAAATTTTATCCTTCCCGTCAGATATGGGTAGCTCTTCAATGAAATCCATCGAGATATCTTCCCATTTTTGATCAGGAATATGTAGAGGATGAAGTAGTCCTGGAGTCATAACATTTTTGTTTTTATTTCTTTGACATATTTCACATTCGACAACAAATTTTTGAATATCCTTATTCATTCCTTTCCAATAAAATGATTGTTGTGCATTATAGTAGGTTTTGAAAAAGCCTACATGTCCTGCTACTGGGGAGCTGTGTGACTCCTTCAAGACTTTTGTTTTAAATTTTGAATATGGAATTAGATAGATTCTGTCCTTGTACCATAAAATGTCGTTTTTCCATTCAAATTTTGGGTTTTGGTCCAAATTGTCGATTATTAAATTATATTCAGGATCTTTCGCATACTCAACTCGGATCTCATCTAACCAATCAAGAATTACTATTGTTGTTGCATATACTCCTACTTCCTCATCTTTTCGTGATAGTGCATCAACAACTACATTGTCCTTCCCTTTTTTGTGTATTATTTCCATATCAAAGGTGGAAAGTTTTTCCATCCACTTTTGTTGTTCGGTGGACAACGCTTTTTGCCTTAGTAGGTATTGAAGACTATTGTGATAAGTATAAAACTGATTTTTTTCCAAGAGAGAAAGTACCTGCTCTAAATACTTCATATGTTCCTTCCAAGTCTTACTGTAAATAAGAATATCATCAAAAAAGACTAGTACAAATATTCTAAGTAGGGTCGAAAGAGTTGATTTATAGTGGCTTGGAAGGTAGTTGGGGCATTCGTTAACCCAAATGGCATCACTTTGAACTCATAGTGACCTTCGTGTGTTTGAAAAGCAGTTTTTGGCACATCCTCTAGTCTTACTCGAATCTGGTAGTACCCCGACCTTAGATCCAACTTTGAAAAGTATTTTTCTCCATGGAGTTCGTCCAATAACTCATCTATGAAGGGTATAGGAAATTTGTTTTTTATAGTTATTTTATTTAACCTTCAATAGTCTATACATAGTTTGAAAGATCCATCCTTTTTTCGAACCAAGATTACTGGGGCTGCATATGGGCTCCTGCTTGTTGTAATAACCCCACATTTTAATAGGTCTTTAATTAGCCTCTCTATCTCTGTTTTATGGTGGTGAGAATATTGGTAGGGTTTGATATTAACTGGTGTTGAATCTAGTTTAACCTCGATTATATGCTCTATCTTTGTTTCAGGTGGCAACTTCATAGGTAAGTCTTGGAATACTTCGTCATATTTTTGGATTAATGCTTGAATCTCTGGTTGTTGAGATTGGACCATTTCTGCTGCTAATATCTCCATATGATGACATCATGCCACTTAAGTTAGTGCTCCTTTTCGAAATAGTTTCTCCATTTGTCTTGTGGATATAATTCGGGTGGGATGTGGCTGGAATCCGTATAATTTATATCTTCTTCCTTCCCATTTGAATTTTATAAATAGTTTCAAGTGATTTGCAGAATAGGTCCCCAACGTTTGTAACCATTGAACTCCTAGGACAATGTCTACTCCACCCAAGGGTACTCTGTAGAACCCAGATTCCAATTCATAATCTTCTATCTGAAGCTTGACCTTGTGACACTTCCCCACTCCATCAATTTTTTTTCCATTACTCTTATATCTACGGTTGGATATACGAATAGGTTTAATTTCTTTGCAACATTTATATCTATAAAATTATGGGTGCTCACTATGTCTACTAAAATGGTGACATTCTCCTTTTTTACGTGCCCCTTAGTTTTAATGTTTGTGGTTGTGCTATTCTTGTTATTGTTGCCAGAGATATCTTGGGCATGGCCTCTTCTGACTCCGTATTGGGGGCATCACCTTCCTCTTTACTTTCGTTATCTGAGTCACTATCAGATGTGTCTGATTCCTTCTCTGCTTCACAAGTATATAGTTTTTTGTTGTTGCATTTATGCCCTGGCGACCATTTGTCTCCACAATTTCTGCATCTTTTTTCCCATCTCTTATCTGGTTCTTGCTGTCCACTTTCACTTTCCCTTAAAGGGGGTGGTATATACTTGTTAGATCTTTTTGGACTTGTAAACAACGATTTATATACTTTCCCTTAAGTATTTATTTGGCCTGTCTGGACTTGTAAACAACGATTTATTGAACTTGTTTTTTTGTTCAATTAGCCTTGCCGCGTGTCTAGCATCTTCGATAGTTTTAGGATTCCAAAGTTTAATTTCATTACGGATGTAGTCTTTTAACCCATAGATATACATCTGTAACAATTGTTCATCAGTGAATCCACTTTGCCTTGTTGACAACACCTCCCACTCGTGTGTATAGTCGTTTATGCTTCCCTTCTATTTAAGATGCACAAACTTGTTATATAGGTCATCATCCTCTTCGTCATGGAATCTTTTTAGTAGAGTAGTTGTGAAGTTTAGCCATTGGAAGGAACGAGCATCACATTTTCTGGACCACCATAGGTACCAGTCATAAGCTTCTCCTTCTAAACTGTTGGAGGCTATCATTACTTTCTCTCGTTCGCCTAGCAGGGGGTTTGATTCAAAAATACCATCCATTTTGTTGATCCAGACGACAACTCCTCTATGGTCTTTGTTGCCATATTTCAATAACTCCTTTTTAAATTTTTGGTAATCTCTGTCTTGAAATTTGTGCATATTTCTTGAAATATTTATTTCTAGTATTTCCTGGTGTCCTTGATCTTCTAAATTTTGCGATTCCGGACTTTGTAGTGGTTTTCGATAAGTCAGAGGCTCTGCAAATAATGCATCTATCCGTTCAGTTAATTGCTCGATTCTTTCGCTATGTTCATCTTGTCTTCTCGATGTTTCATTTTTAATATTATCTCGTTTACGTAGTTCTTCGTCCCATCGACTTTCAAAGAGTTCTAGTAATCTTTGCCCTTGTTGTATCAACTTTCAATTTTGCTTTTGCCTTCTAATAATTTATTGATTTTGTCAGTCATGTGTTTTTGTGATTTTTCCACAATGCTGAGCCAATATCTTACACCGTTGATGTCATCTCTACATTTGGCTACGTCCGCTTTTAATTCGTCTATGTTAACCATTTTTGAGGGATTAACTTTCTTTTTCGTTAAAACCCACCTTTAAAAGAATTGAATTATATATGATAATACAATCCANATCTCGTTTACGTAGTTCTTCGTCCCATCGACTTTCAAAGAGTTCTAGTAATCTTTGCCCTTGTTGTATCAACTTTCAATTTTGCTTTTGCCTTCTAATAATTTATTGATTTTGTCAGTCATGTGTTTTTGTGATTTTTCCACGTTGCTGAGCCAATATCTTACACCGTTGATGTCATCTCTACATTTGGCCACGTCCGCTTTTAATTCGTCTATGTTAACCATTTTTGAGGGATTAACTTTCTTT
>SNQJ01S0006317.1:436246-492638 GCA_010110895.2 Picea sitchensis
CTTTTCCAATAACAATTGCTTCTTCCATGGTTTTTTCTTTGGGCCACATAAGAACTTCTCCATCTATGAAAGCAACTTTGAAGCCTTTCTTATCTAAAGTTGAGATAGAAAGTAAGTTCTTTGTCAAACCTGGTACATATAGTACATCCTTCATCTTCATTGGGGTCCCTGAATCAAGTTTGTAATTTGATTCTCCTACTCCTTTGATAGGGTACTGGTAATCATCTCCAAGTGTAACTTTTTGGGGAAAGTTCTTTTCTGTAAGGCAAAAGAGAATGTCTCTTTGACCTGTCATGTGCTTGGAAACACCACTATCTATCAGCCAAGTGTCCTCACTAGGTGTCACTGATCCTGAGAGGGCAGAGATTAAGACATAGTCTTCAATCTATTCTTTTATCATCTTTGTGGGTGGCTCTTCATCTTCCACTGTATGGGCATGGTGCCTTCTATTTCTCTTCTTGTATTCTTCACTTCTAGCTGGACAATTCTTAGCAATATGTCCCATCTTGTCACAATGGTAACATTGGTAGGATGATAAATCTTTTTCTCTTCTTTGACCTTTTTGAAACTTCTGGAATCTCCTTGGAGGGTAAGATTCTTTATGGATGAATTTGTTTGGGGAGTGAGACTCCTTATGTTGATGAATATCTTTTTGGAAGTAAGACCTCTTCCTTTCTCCTTTAGTGTGAGCAACTAGGGCTTGATCTTCATGTCTTGATAGTATTGCTTCTCGGTTAGCTACTCTTGCTTCTTCTTGAACACATTCTTCCCAAAGACTGTTAAAGTGTAGTTTCTCTTTTCTGGCACAAATAGTTTGGATGAATGCATCCCAAGGTCTTGTGAGACCATTAAGAGCTGTCATTATGAGTTCATCCTCATCTAGGGTGTCTCCAATTGCTTCTAGCTGTTCCATGAATTGTGATATTCTAGAGAAATATTCCTGAACTGTTTCTCCTTTCTGCATCCTTGTATTTTTGAGTTGAGTTCTTAGATTCATCTTCCGGTTGATGTTCTTTCCTTCATACATTCTGGTTAGGGCATCAAACATTTCTTTTGGAGTTTTTGCTTTAGTTGTAGCATCGATAGGTTCTGGTACATCTTCTTTAATGAATTGTGCTAGGTCATTCTCTTCAAGAATGAGTGCAATCCTATACTTCCAGGCACATAAGTTATCCACTCCTAGCTTGTCAACAAGCTTAGTGTTGGCAAACATCTTGACCTGGAGCTAGGAAAATGATCAAAAATTGAAAATGCTCGGAATTTAAATATGAACTTACCGAGAGGTGCGCTTGGTTGAGGTGAGTAGCCTAGTGCAGTTAGATTTCATAAAATCCAAATTTTGCCCCTTCAAACTGGGCCAGTGGAATTTTGGACTGGTACTTCTGGTTCTGGTTTCCTGATTTTCTTGTTTTTTGGTACCAGTGAAAACTAGGGTTTCACTTTCCGGGAGTTCTGTTCGCTTGAAAAAGTGCACTGAGGCTGCCAAAGAGTTCGCTAGGCTAGGGCGCACTTCCTTGATGAGTTTTAGGCTGAAATTCCTTTTCAATAGAAAACCCTAATTTTCTTGTACGACAATAGTGACGTTTTTGCTTATCTGATGAAAGGTGCTGTCTTCAGCTTAGCTCTGATTCCATGTTAAGTTTTGAGCTATTATAAGTTTTCTTTTCAATTTACTAAATAACAATAACATAGGTAGGATCATTGAGAGAAACACAATCACAAGATACACATCATTTATCCTGGGAAACCCTCATGGGGGAGAAAACTCAACAAAAAATTCCTTAATATAGATAGCAAATACAATGCCAAGACAATAAACCAAAACACTAGAGAATATCCAACACTGAGCAATGCGCCTCTCTCTTCCTTTTTCTCCCAACTGCAGCTACCAAACTTGCGCACTGGATGATCGAATGAGTGAGTGAGATAATGAGGCATTGGCTTCCTTTATTTATATTGGCTGGCAGGTGCTGGAAAGGTGTCTCTTCACTGGGCAGGGCCGACTTATCTTCTTAGTGGTTAAAACCACTTTAATTAGGCATGGGGGCCGACTTCTTAATTTGCATAATATAGTTAGGGTTTGACCAATCTGCAAAAGGGGATTTGGTCAATTACAATGCCCGACATGTTCAATCCACAAAAAAGGATTGATATAATGAATAATGACTCAATAATAAATAGAATACTCTTTGCAGTTAGAATATTTCAACAGATAGTTCTGTGGCACATAGATGCAGATGACCACTCACAGGCTGATTGAGGCATGACTGGTGGCATGCGTGTTGTTCCATTTCTAGTTCTTGTTATTTTTTTATTTGACAGTTTTGACTGTACTTAAATGATGATGGATGTAATTATATGTCATTTTGATTTGGACATTAATATTTTACAATGAGAATTACGACTCCTATTTTTAATACACCAATTTCCAAATTATGTAATTGTGAATTGGATAATGGATGTTACTGCTTTAATTGTATATGAGAAGATAAGATAAGATAACTGTAAGAGTGATTATGCATACACATCTCTATTATTTTTATATTTTGAATTTTTATATTCTTAATATCTGGGGTAGGGTTCCCTTTGTTGGGGACCCCAACATCCCATGAAATTTGCGGGGTCTCTCCACTGGGGTGCAATAAAGATTAGTTCAGACTCAATAGAAGGATAATAAAACAAAGATCCTAAACCATTAAGAAGTTATTCATAGAATGCAAACTGGATTAACATACATTTATTTCCATGAAATGAAACAATTTTCCCAAGGAACATTCCGAGTCGGGTCAAATTCTTGAATTCTTGATAGTGGCTGGGAGAAATTTATATCTCAAAATACTTATATGCCACATCTAGAACATCAAGTAAATATCTTGTATCAGTGGACAATAATTTGCTACCTAATGTAAATGTTACATATAATCTATTTTTGATAAAATAATGCAATGGTACTTGCAAGGCCTTCAAAGGTCACGGTGAAGCATTCCTTCAGCTATCCATGTAAGCGAATAGACTAAAAAGGATAATGGAATATACTTATCTGTCACAGAAGTCGATCTGCTAATAGGTTATCAAGAATAACATGACGCATGCATATATGAAATCATTGATTAAAGTGCACCAGATCAAAATAATAAGAGTTCACTGCACTGAAGAAGTTTATGCATTTTTCACATTTTCGTTGTGACCATTGGCTAGTGATTACGGTACCCAACCCCTTTCCATCATACATGCTTTCTCTGATCATTAAACACCTAACATTTCCCGATAGAAAAATTACTACTTGATGCTAGCCATGTTGTTACATTCTATCAACCAAATCTTCTTTGGTTGTCCTATCAATCACTAGTTTGCAGAAATATTTAAAGTCAACAATTTCTTGAAGATATGAGCTGCATTAAGTTGAGCAGAACTTTCCGAAAACTCTAATAGCACAAAATTTTCATGTGAATGACTAGGGGACAATTGAATATAAACGTGCTGGATTTCATACAGACCGACACATATTCCCTATTGGCTATACTTCTATAAGAAACTATGCCAGTATGGTGGAAAAGGATGGACGGACTACATACACCTGTACAATTCGTGATGGTGGAAGTGCAGGTCCTATTTTTCGTGTAGTTCCAGATGACAGTCCTGAAAAAGTCATTGAAAAGGATTCTGCATCTGGTGCATGGGCTGTTGTTTGTGGAGCTGGCAACAAGATCCGTGGAATTGAACGTGGCAAGGTTTGATACAATATGCACATGCATAATCTCTGTTTGATAAAAAATCAAATTGCTCCGTGTTGTGTGTATGCTTAGAGACTGTTTTTTCTTAAAAATGCTCACGTTTTGTAGTATTTGATTCAGATCACCATCAGCGGGACGGAGATGTTCGGCCTCTCACATGCTACAGTTATTCAATTACTAAGTGAGCTTCCTGGAGCAGAGTACTGTTCTACATTCTTTGACTATCCCAATTTTGGATCTCACGCTCGAAGACAATCGATTAGTACCCCAGTTATTCCTTCAGTTCAAGATGGTTCCGAATTCAGAGATACTGAGGTGAAGCAAAAGCCAATGAGTAGCTTTGGAGATCAGTCAGAGCAATCATCATCTGACTCATCCGAAGAAACAGACAGCAGCGACTCATCTGATGAAGTGGATGGTTCTTATCAGGGTATCACTTCAGATAAAATGGCTGAAGATCAAAGCTTCACTAGAAGAAACATGTTGGTGCATCCAGGTAATAGGGAAAGAACTTATCTTGACATAAATGCAGATCCAGAAGAGCTTGAATCACCATAAACATATAAATAAATAGTACAAGAAAAATATTTCACACTAGACTCGTTATAGGGGGTGAGAGTTCAGGGATAAACAGCTCTATTTATATTCCTTTAAGGTGGCAGGCTGTGGTTTTTGGTCTGGCTTACTTGTCACCGTGATATTATAGTCTTGGATGTACACTACGGCATATTAGAGTCTTGTAGAAGATTCAATTTCATTATCAAAATTAGAGCACATCTGTATCCCGGAAATCAGGAATGTATTGAGTTATTATTTGATTTTCATTCAGGTACTGTTTCCTGATTTTGTTTTTATGGCGGATTTTTCCAGACGGCTAGAGTGTTTGGAAGTGAGAATCTCCGGGGAATTATTTTAATACCAGTATGCTAATTTAGGATCATTGTTTGCGGCTAACAGAACCTTGGTATAACTTTCATTTAAGCATTGGGGGATTAGACGTGAGCTATAAAACCGAACCAGATAACTAGTCATCACCCTGAAAATTATCTTCGGGTGGTGCTGCTTATTGTTTATGAATATTTCTACTAATGGTATCTAATATATGCCCTGATGATTCATTTTAGACAGGTGTTAGAAACTGTGGGGAAACTTTCAACTGATTTCTATGATATATCTAAAGAGATCTTCAGCGGTAAGCATGAATTTTTGACTTCCAGGCTCAAGTTTAAGTTCATTGAAATTGACCCGAGGGTTGCTTTTTTGAGTTTTTATTTGCAACTGATATGATTCTTAAATGTGTACTTAAATATAGCGGTTTGGTGGTCAGTATAGTACTTTACAGATGTTGAGATGGATTACGTACACCCAATAAAAAGTAAACTAGAAAACTTGTATATTGGTAAGTTAGTTATTTTAGTCCCATCTTTCATACTGTGTAAGTTAATATTTATATATTTTAGTGATCAGTATAGTTCTTTCCAGATGTTGAGATGGATTACGTACACCCAAAAAAAAGTAAACTAGAAACTTGTATATTGGTAAGTTAGTTATTTTAGTCCATCTTTCATACTGTGTAAGTTAATATATATATATATATATATATATATATTTTTTTTTTTTTTAAGTATAGTGAATAGCATTATACAAATATGTGGAAAATTGTTTTTTCATACTGTGTAAGTTTATATATATATATATATATATATATATATAAAAGTGAATAACATTATACAAATATATGTAGAAAATTGTTTATATACTTATTTGAAAGTGTAAAACTTTGGTTAATTTAATTTATTCTTAAAATGTTATCCATAAAAAAATATTTAGTTGATTATTTTTAAAATATTCAAATTTTTAAAGATGTTATATAATTTTAATTATTTTTTGATGATGTTTAGAATAAAATATTTTCATCTTATAGAAGTTGGGTGAATCATTAAAAAAAATAGAAATTGGTATATTTATTTTAAGAAAAAAATGTAAAATTAGTCTATACTCAAAATTTAACCCTACAATTTTCCTTGAAAACAAATCACTAACAACTTTATTGTAATCAATGGAAAAGCAATATATTCATTGTTAAATTTTTAAAGGTTTATCCACTATATAATATTTCCCCCTAATCTTCATGTAAATGATAGTAGTCACTACAGAAGGTAGGGACTTCTTAGGGACTTCTTATCAGTTTGGGGTTATTGCTCAAATAATTTATGATGATTCAACTGATCAGATTTTCTTTTGGCTTTGGTTTTGTCATATATTTTAGTGTGTAGATTTATATTTTTTTAAGGAATAAATAAATATGTTCTATTTTGAATGGATATGGTGGAAAACCCAGGAGAAGTTAAAATTCACCATCTTCTTGCTTTTATTCTTTTCCCTTTCTTTTCGAAAATTCACAATTATCTTAATTTTTTAACATCAAAACATCACTGAAAACACTTCATTAAAATCAATTGAGTAAAATGGATTAATGTACCGAATTTACATGTTCTGGTGTGCATTCTTTTTCAAAAGCTACGATATATAATCTTCTTGGCACATTTAATATTACATGTGGATATCATTGTCATAAACAATCCTCTAAATATAAAACAAAAGATTGTGATATCAAACTAAAATCATCATATGCATGTCCAACCTTTTAGTTTGGCATTTTTATTGGTAAAAATCATTCATTTGATGTTTTAGTTCTCTAAATATAAAACAAAAGATTGTATATCAAACTAAAAACATCATATGCATGACCGATCATTTAGTTTGACAATTTTTATTTGGTAAAAATCATTCTTTTGATGTTTTACACATTTATTTGATTCAAATAAATATTTTACAAGTCTCTCTTGTAGTGCTTAGCTTCTCTATACTTCTTGGGATATAATCAACCAAACATAGACATGGCCCTCCATCTTGTGTTTTAAAAATCCACTCACAACCCTTGCCCTAAATAAAAAGTAGTCGAGGGACTGTTTAGGACAACTGATTTCGTAAGTTTCTTCAAGTAAAATCACATTAATGCTCACGTATAACCAAAAATAGGTTCATGAGATTGAAAGGTGCACCTTGTGGAAATGAGTGATATAAGGTGCACAAGTCATCGCCCAAGAATACAAAAGAGAACCTAGAGCTAAAAGAATAAGAATAAAACCCTACATATTATAGGGAGACACCTATACATACATTTTCATAGAAGAAAAATACATTGCAAGAAGTCATTCACTGTTGTCCTCTGAGGCAAGAATGACAATGCTTGCCTTAAGAGCCTAGGTAATAATGTCCCTTGGAAAATGTCTTAGTTTGATGGCCCCCTAAGGTGTGATCTGTGGTGGACTAGAGATGCTCTTCATGGGGGAAATAGAAGTAGCCAAAGTTGAGGTGGGAGCTAGGGAAAAAGCTCTCCTAGCATTTAAGGATGAAGAACTCTTGGTAGTAGAGAAATTGGGGATTAGAGGATGGCCTGCAAGTTATAAAATTGACGGACACTCCTACCTGTCAAGCAAATTTTTTATGATAGGTTTCTTCATAAAACTGCCCTTCCCGTGATGTTTTTTTTTTGTTTTTTTTTCCGTCATTTAAATATTATGTCATGTGTCTTTGTTAATTTTTATTGTAAATACAAAAGCATCCAACATAAAATTATTATGAAATTGCATTTAACATAACATCATCAAAATGATTCACATGGAATACAACACCATTAAAAACATAAACATAAAAGCTTAACATAGTACCTTGATATAGCAACTTGCACACAGTTTCAATTTTGAAAATCACTAAATAAGAGGTTCCAACTTCTTTCTATGCTTTAATTCCGCATAGATCCAATCACTGTATAAAAACAATCAACCAAACACTAAGTAGTATGCATGCAATGGTGCCAAGATAGCTACAACCTACATGAAAAAGAAAAAGATAGTTACAAATGATTATTGTAAAAGTAATAATAAAATTTATTGATTGCAAAATTTGAAATAATTATAATATAAAGAAATAATAAATATTATTGATTATTTTTTAAATAACAACTACTAATGTTTTCTAAAATAAAATAAAATAGAGCTTGTGAGAGGTCGACCACACCCATGTTTATTCTTATTAAAAACACAAGTGGGAAGGTATTTAAACGTGGATTCTCAAAAATCAAATATAATGAGAAAATAAGTGTGCAGGAAGGTGTTTTCCAGCTTCAACGAAACAAAGACAATTTCCATCACTGCAATTGCAATTTAATATTAATGAGCCGTACCTCTCTCAATAGTTTTATGCAAGTTTTGGGTAGTGTTTTGGAATCCTTGCTCTTTTCTTCCCTCTCAACCTTCACTTTTCAACCTGCAGGATGTGATACAGTTCAATTTCTAAAGAATCCCCGTGACTTGTAAGTTGTGAGCATGCAAGTGTTACACAACCTATGCAATAATATTTGTAACTTATGCAATGTGCTATCCATGCAAGTTGCAACCTCCATCTGCTATAGAATTTGTAACGTGTACTATGCATGGCCTTTGCTATAGAATTTATATCTGTGTTATGTATGCTTTACACAAAAATCAACATTCAAATTTAGGAAATTGTTATTATATTATATTATATATTGTTATTATATAATATATTGTTATTAATAATTTATTTTTATTATATATATTATATGGATACGAGTAAATTTTTTTATTTTCTCGTCAAATTGACGATTTCAAAAATTAAGTGAACGTCATTAATGGTGTAAATTTAAAAATTTCTCTTATTTGACGATTAAAAATGGAAAAAAAGGGTAAATACTCGTCAAATTTAACCATTGATGGCCTGAACTAATGGGCCCAAGAGGAGTGATCCATGGTGGCCTTTGGATGCTCTCGCTAGGGGTAGGAGAAGAAGCCAAAGTTGAGGTCGAAGCTAGCTCTGAAGCTCTCTTAACATCCAAGGACGTATAACTCCGAGTAGTAGAGAAGAAGTTGATCAAACCAAGAGTTAGAGCATCACTCTAATGTTTCCATTGAGAAACTCTTGTCATCCTCCTTGTCCCAAACTTGGCTTGACTTGTACGTTGGAGTGTGATTTTTAGTTTTGTGGTTGTTATTGAGTGTTTAGCCTTCTCAATGGAGGTGATAGGATGGAATAGAGCCAACCATCTTTGGCCAGGGTATTTGAAGAAGATAGAAAGCGAACCCATGGAATCCCTAACGACACAGTGGTATCTACCTCAAATCTCGTGATAAACAAGACAATGAAATAGTTGTTATACTGTCTCCACCTCACGCAAAGAGCGTAACCCACAAATCCATTCTTCCTCGAAAAAGCGACGATCCTTCTTTGCTATCAATTGGTGTGAACATACTTGAAATTACAGAAGAGGAATATGAACCCCGTGCATTAAAAGATGTTGGAGGTATAACTTCATTGAACAATGAGGTCATCGAAGATACAAAGGAAATGCCTAGAATAGAAACACAATTGGACTAAGTGTTCTATGCGGTGCAATTCAAAAGATCTGAATGTTGAATATGACTCTCGAGAGATGCATTAGTCTCCTCTGTTGAGGTAGAAGATTTGGGCATTTAGATAGATCTTATATGAGGGCACACTATCAATAGAAAGGCTATCTGTCTCTAGAAAAGAATGAGCCCCAATAAACCAATATAGTTATCTACTCAAATGGTCCAAGGAGGTTAACATCTGCAAAATGCTAAGAAGTGTATTTGTGATGTTACGAGAGAGTGCTTGCGATTCATTGCATCGTATGGAGGTATGTAACAATCCTAAAGGGAATCTCAAGTAAAAGGGGTTCAACATGAGACTTTGGTTGGATAATGATTTGGGGATAATTTGTTTGCGACGAATGAGTCACTGAAGCATTATCTTCTAAACTCTCTCCACATGAGCCAAGCTTGGTCCCCAAATCTTAGAACTGTACAGTCTCGTAGGTTTGATCAATGAGTGAAATAACTTCATTTTTGATGTGATATCTTGGAAATGAAGCTATAACCATTGCCTCTCAAACATTGGTATGGAAGCATAGTCTTTTCATACATGAGGTTAGGAAGCATGTATCATGTTGAGGATATGATTGGTAAATTGGACCTCGTGAAGGTAAAATGAAGTCTCAAGAGGGCCTCCTTAGTAGTGTTAGATGCCATGATCTTGATTATGCCAAGATTGCTTGGCAACAACTAAAGGTCACAAAATTGATCTAGGGTGTCTAGCTACCATTATAGACCCTTGGGAGAAGCCAACAAGATCACATCATTTGTAAACAAGAGGATTGAAATTAGTGCCTTGTGAAAACAAGGGGAGTGGGGGCATACTTGTTTTACCACAATGGTACTCTAGAGGTCTTTTGAAAGCCCATGTGATGTACGAAAGAAACTAACCATGCACTCATAAAGTCTCATCATTGTTGAAACATGTTCCTTAGGATCAACACGAACACCAAGTCTCTAGAGGAGAAAATATTTGGGTATCGTTTTTTAGGCCTTTTAGAAGATGGTGGAAGATGACAAAGCAACAATAGACTTTCAAAGATCTATGGTTAGTGCCTTGAATGATAGCATAAAGAATAAAGATGTGCTTTATAGTATGATAAACTATCTTGAAACCAACTTGTTTCGTGGTCCTAAAGCCTTGTCTATTAAGATAAGAAAAATGTGCATAGATAAAAGATTGTATCTTGGGTTGACAAGGCTTTGGTATAGTTAGCATTATTGAGATATTTTGACTACTTTTCTAAAACGAGTTTAATGAGCTAAGAAACTCTCTGAGGTTTTTGCACATAAAATGATAAAACCATTGATTTTAGCTTTAAGTCCACCTAGGCTATTGACTTTTAAAATTTTCCAATTCCTTCAGAAGGATCCCATAACTGATTTGGGAAAGTTTCAACTAAGGCATTGGAACACGATCCTAGGTGCATACATTATATTGTAGGTATAAGTTGGGAGTTAGAGGGTGTATTGTAGCATTTAGTTACACGAGGAATAACATGAATATTAATAAAGTAACAATGCTCAATAATAAGGCGATGAAAAGTAAGAAAGTAATAGGATGCTTATAATAAAAAATAGATTGATAACAAGGTGATCAATTTCAATGTCTTCTTCAACTTCTCTTCTAGCCACATCTAGTAGTTTTCCATCTTTTCATGTTGATCATATGAGAAAGTAGGTTGAATCAAAGACCATTCAAACCTTTATCTCGAAATACTGCAGTGAAGGTCATGTCCTCCCTTTTTTTCTCTCCAATATTAATAGTTTCTTTCTGCAACCTCATATGTTTCTTATAATTTTATTTACATTATGTTGCATGTTTTTGGTTTTAATGCATTGAATATATATTAATGCATTCTATGTGTCTGAACATTGTAACAAAAACCATGATGGATATAATGGTTTTAATTTGCAATAGTAATAGAGGAATAACACCTAAACAAACAAAGTGGTGGGCTTCAACTTATAATTGAGAACCTTTTTGCAACATTATAATACAGAGTTGGAAATTGTTTTGCACTGTACTATTGTTAAAGTCGTTTCCTTGGATAATTTGCACTATCTCGATGTATTCGATCAATTTTATCTATATTGTTACTTAAATCAATGCATTGAATCATTTTACATTGTGTCATTGCTTAAATTAATGCACTCTATTATTTCGTGTGATACCATGCTGAAATCAATGTAACTACTTGATTTCTCTTAGGCATATTTCACATGTCATATATTGTGCTAGTGTTAAAATCAATGGTTCATATTATCACTGAAATCAACTTATCATTACAATTTTTTATTTTATTTTATAAAATGTCCATTTTAAAAAACTTGGTTGCTATTTGCTAATCTATAACTTATCACAAATAGAAGCACAATTACTAAAATTGTTTTTCTTTTTCTTACTTGAAGTAATTTGGTTATTGTCTTAATAAATGAATGAAAATATTACATAATGGAAGACTATGTTTCCTTAATAAGAAATGATAGTTTTGTTCTTTATTTTAAAAATATTACATAATGGAAGACTATGCTTTCTTAATAAGAAATGATAATTTTTTTCTTTATTTTTTTAATTCATCCATGGAAACAGAATTTTCATTGAAATTTCCAATGGTATCGGATTTTGTATTTACAATTTCCAATGGAGTAATCATAATTCTCGGGAAGGTGTTTGCATTTCAAAATTACAATTCCAATGATCTAAAATTTCAGGAATCACAATTCCCAATGCAAGTTTGAGTGGCTAGAGTATAATTTTAGCCTCTTTAACATGCCTAACTGATTTACAAGTTGTCTCTTTGGATTATGATTGATAAGATGTGGTTATGAGTGAATTAAATCATTCTTAAATTTGAATCAATATGGAATATAGAATGCTGCAACTATTGTTAGAATTCAAATCCTAAATTCCAAATTATTTTATTTCAGATTTGCTTACTCATCAATTTTCCGTGTTCATGATTTGAGACCATCTAATTGATTAGTTATTTGTTACAGCTAAAAAGTTGTAACAAAGAAATGACATAAAATATATCATAGAAAGAAATGGTACATATACAACATTGAAATCAATGGACGAAAAAGAAAAATCAAATTTATCCATTGTACAAACAAAAAGAAAATCTCCATTGTACAAATAAAAGAAAAATCAAACTTATCCACTGTACAAATAGTGAAATCAATACACTATACTAAGAGAAATGCACTGAAGAGAAGAAAATTATCGACTATACGAACACTAAAATCTATGCAATATAATGAAATCAATGCAATGAACAACACATTTTATGAGAATGTAGAAGTTAATTTAAATTTAAATCACTAAAGAATATAGAATGCATAAATTAATTTTAAATTTAAATCACTAAAGAATATAGAATGCATAAATTAATTTTAAATTTAAATCACTAAAGAATACATAATGCACATATTGTCAATTTTTTTTTCTTTTATTTCATATTTTTTAATTCCTATCATTTTCTGATCATGGTCTCATATCATCTAATTGATTAGTTATTTGATGCTTCACTACCAAATTTCTTTATGGAGCGTAATGATTTCTCTATAGTTCTATCTAATCAATTCTTTTAAACCAGTGAGAAAATGTTTTTCATGTAGTGTTCATCCGCTATACAAACACTGA
Source organism: Picea sitchensis (assembly GCA_010110895.2). Classification (NCBI taxonomy): domain Eukaryota; kingdom Viridiplantae; phylum Streptophyta; class Pinopsida; order Pinales; family Pinaceae; genus Picea; species Picea sitchensis. The sequence goes on from SNQJ01S0006317.1 coordinate 449,104, forward strand.
AATCAATGCAACACTATTTGGAACCTTAATCTTTAATTTGCTAACTTTAATAATTTAAATTTAAATTGTTTATCAATTTTTCATTTAAAATTTTCATCCCTTTTGATACTTAATGATTATTAATCCATGAAAAAGAACATCAACAACTATTTTCCAACTTCCCACATAATTCCGAGCCTCTTATCGATATTTTAAGCTACATATCTCTTGACACCAATAGGTAGTTTCAAGACCTTAGTAACCTTGGAGGTTGATCCAGCCATTTCCTTAGGGAACTCCTTTGGGACCATCACAATTGATGGTTGTGCAAATAGTGGTTTCGAGGTAAGAGTCTTTTCCAGTTCCCTTACTCTCTTCTTCAATCTCTCGTTCTCTATTTACTGTTCTATTATTGAGTGAGCTAGAGCTTCTGTCGTATCCCGATGGACTTTGAATACTTGTGAAGGATTCAAGCCTTTTATTTCAACTTCAAAGCTCCATTTCTCTATCACCTTTTTATCCTTCACGTCGACTCTCTTGATGTGGAGCTTCTTGGATTGTCTGTCGTACCTGACATGGTGAAGCGTGACAGATTATTCTTCAAAAATGGTTGGCCCTTCTCGAGACAACTCCTCTACTATCGATTTTATTTTAGCTAATTGAACTGCAACCATTGCAAGCATGTTATTAGCTTCATCAATTTCCATGTTGGTCGTGTTCAATTCCAAACCACCAAGGTTTGCAAGAGCACCTCCCTTTGGGTTCCTTTTTCTTTTGGGCACAAGGGAAACGTTATGCGTTTCCTCCAATTGGTGTCAACGTGGGTCTTAGCCATATCCATCTCCTGCGTGTCCCTCCTTATTCTCCTTACCACCTGCATTTCTCTCCTAACCCTTGTGGCTCGAAGAGATATTTTTGTGGGGGTGATGTACTGCGCCACCCTCAACGTTGGTTGTGGAGCAACCCCTTTGTTTTTGATGTGGTTGATTGTCTCCACCCAAAGGAGGGATTTGTAACCTACCAACATTTGAACTCACCAAAGTATGTGAATATTCTTGAATTGGTTGTTTCTTTCTCTTGGGTGAAATTTTGCTCGGGATGATTGCCAGCTTTCCTTCGACAAGGGAGTCTTTGTTGTTGTTGCCCCCTTTCGAAATTTCTTGCACCATATTAAAGACTAAGGGATAACCGATGGCCAACAAATTCCTTCCAGGTCAAAGCCCCTAGCAACCTCATCTTCCTTCATATCGAAGGATTCAAAGAATATTTCCATTTTGGCGAGATTCAAGAAGCTCTTGACGATAATCTCGACAATTTTGAATGGAATTTGGATACATTTCCGCTTTCTTTTCTTATCAAGGAATATGGATCATTTATTTTATTGTCTACATAACTCATATGCCAAAAATCAGTCACACATGAATTAGGGAAGAAGCGGTGGTTTCCCATCGAAACAAAAAATCCTTATGTATGTGAATTTTTCTTTAAAACACACATAATCCTTTCCCTTTAATGGGTTCCATGGTTTCCTCTGTGACTCTAGAAGGATCAATAGTGAGCATACGTTTTCTTTCCTTGATGAAGGAGTCTTGGATTTGGTAAAAGAAAAATGGGGCCTTGTGCTTTCAAAGCATGGGATACCAGAATTGAACTGGGTCTTCCTCAAAATTGACATTTCCCCTTGCGGGAATGCCCTCGAATGTGTTACAATAGGAAAGAGCCAGGACCAAATAAGAGGTCATGTAGAACATCTTGGAATGAATAAAAGTAGCAACTGATGGGAAATTTTGTTTGAGATGACTTGCGCCCAATAAAAAAGGGCACCCATATTCAAGGACTAATAAAGGACATATAAGACATACCTTAGGAGGAATGTTGTCAAATATAGACCTACAAGTGAAAAAAGCTAAGAAAATTACTTGAATGGCCTTGACAACAAACATGTGTTGATTTCATTGAGGTTTGAGAGTGTAGTTGCAGGCTAGATAAGAAATTCCTTGAGTAGAGTCATCCCACCACCTTGGAATTCCAAAAAAGAGTCTACCTTTGGAAGTTTCAGGACTCTGTTCGGCGTTGGTAGGCACAACATCCTTCTGAAAGTGTTTGGATTTAGAGGGATGGTAGTTCTTCTGCTTTCCTTGACTTGAATGAGTTGGTGCTTGGAATCAAACCTCTTAGCGCACTAGGTGACTAGTTCTCTGAAATCAAATGCCTCTGGCACACACCCAACTTTTACTATTCCTGACGTCCAAGCTTTGCTTTCGAGCTTGTCTTACCTACAATCCCGTGCCAATAAATTCACATTATCTCCATAGAAAGATTCTTTCTTTATTTTGTTGCCATCTTTTTCCTCTTTCAATGCACTTGGGGAAGTGTGAAGATTATGTATATAATCCTTGATTTTATACCCGATGAATACCTCTTAATCACCCTTTAAGGGCCAATTCACTGCTTAAACTTGTCCCTTTGCACCCTTGGTGCATGCCACTTATTAAATAGTAAATATCATTAGCGTACACGATGATTAGATGGAATGTGTGAGAATTATTTCCCATTAATTAGCTGCAACCGCTCATTTCGTGGGAGGGCATGCAGGGATTACCTCGGGAAAACCAATCGACTCTTACATGGAAAATGAGTGTATGATTACCTGGCATGCAGGGTGGGGGCGTCGGGAGTGTGACATGTCATGTAATGCATGAGTGCATGTTTTTGGACCTACAGGTATGTAGATATGCAAGTATGCAGATTTGTGGAGGTGCGAGAGTGCTGGGTTGCAGGTACGTGGGGATGCGGAAGTGCCATTTTTTGGGCTGTGGAAATGTGGGGATTCAGGTATGCATGATTGCGGGTTCACAAGGGTACGTGAGTGCAGGTATGCGGGAATGCCCTTTTGCAGGTTGCGAGTAGGTCATTTTGAGGGCCATGGAGATGTAGGTATGCAAGATGAAGGTGAATTCTGCTGGGTTTTCTCCTTCCACCCCACATGGTAGTCTCATGAAATATTCTAGTGTGGATGCAAGGGATTTTGAAAAGGTGTCACCATCATGCATCCGTACTAAATTTTTTAAAAGTGTGGACCTTCAAGGAAACAAAAATACCTGGCCAATAGGAAAAACATATCAACAATACTCCATATGTGGACTTCCTTGGTGAGCTCTCATAGATTTTTTTATCAATTCATGATGTTCCTATCATGCTATCTCCCACCATCATGGTTGGAAATCTGGTTTCATATCTAATGGGGATCAATTTCACTGTGGTCTCTTATAAACTGCATGCTTCATCTTTAGCAAGCATGATCTCTTCAAAGAAGTGTAAGAAATCATATTATGTTTCTTTGGTATTATCCATGTCAAAATCTAAAACTTGAAGCTCTCATCGTAATCCAATCCAATCTGCTCACTGTAATTGAGTTTTTCTATTTAGAAATGGGGCAGTGTGTTGCTCAATTGACTATTGAGAAATAACTCATGCAAGAGAAGTTGTTTGATGATTTTTAAATTGGTTACCTGTATAATTTATTATATATATATATATTATATTATTATTATGATTATGATTATGATTATTTTGGATGACATGTAGTATTTTTTTGTTTTTTCGGTTATTTGAATTATTTTTTGAGTCGAGATGTACCATGCCAAATTTACCCATGTCACAACATCTATGTCATACTAGGCCGTAGAGAACCCCTCGATGCAACTCAACAATAGGTGACCTCGAACTATGCCCACATTAGTAATGAGAGAGGAATTATATGTTCGAGATTATTATATTCATTCACACAATTGTATATGTTTCTTTAATATAATTACCTTTTTGGTTAAGATATGTTGTCTTATTTATCAATAATTGTAGGTATAACTCATCAACATCACATTGGAGAGTTGTGATCCCATTCTATATTTTTCATATTCATTATTCATTGTGCTATTTGTGCTAATTGGGTTCATAACGAGATATGTTGATATTCTTGTAAAATGGCTCTTAGATGTGGCAAAATACTAGGTTTTCCATTGGGTTATAATAACTTAGGTAAGACCTCTCATCACCCTAATTTACTCGCTTCATGGTGAGAGTCATGTGTGGAAAAAAATATTTCCATGTATGCTTTAAAGCTTGAGCCCCAATAATAGTGGCATGGCTTATATCAACTAGCATGAGAATGATACAATTTACTAAACAATCACCTTTGGGTCTCAAAATCCATATTGGGAAAGATTATTTCTTCTTGCATGGTCATAATGATTCACATGGACTTGCCTTTAATCCCACATGAGGTAATTTCATTATCTCTAAACACAATGATGTTTGAGCATGAAAAATTAATTCTATCGAGAAAGATCATGGTAGATAAATGATCATGGATTCACTTTATCAACTTAGAAGGATTTCTTGAAGGCCTTGCCTGAGCCTCAAAGTAAGATCTTGAAGAAAATTTCCTCAATTTAAACATGAGACCAAGCCCTAAAAGGTCGTTGCTAAGATCTATGTTGACAAGGTTATTCCAACCCTTGTAACAAAGGTAAATACCTTATGGTTACTATGAAGGCTGGTTATTTCTTACGAAACTTGGGTTTCCTCATCTAGCTCAAATAAGATACCTCTATGATCTCCAATGGTAAGATATATCCTTGTTATTAGTCCTTGCCGTAGGCATATAGGGACTATAGCGATCGATAATGCATTGACTACATATTAGTTTGTCCTTTGACCCAAAATATTTGCACAATACCTATTGTTGGAGCTATGGAATTAAAAGCACATAACATATATGTACTGCTCATTGGATAAGAGATTGAAGGTCTTATTGCCGGCTTCACTATTCCCAATGTACTATATGGAAACATATCCAATTTTTTTCTCGTAGACAGTATTTTTTAATCATATATTTTTCCTCTATATTGGTTGAAGGTCGATTAATGCTAGCATTAATTCAAATGTTTGTATTATCATTTTCTGCTAGCCAAATATATCCGTAGGTTATGATGTGTACTAAGCATATTGAAATGTTCTGATATCGAAGCTTTGTAGTGATTGAGAATTCCAAAGTGTATAGTGTCTTTGGCGGATGTATATTTGTTGAAATGTATTGACACTTATTCTGAGATGCCTCAATAGGCCTGACAACGTAAATGTTTACATGATGCGACGTCCTCCAACACCCCTGACAACTTAAATGTTTGCATACCGCAAGGTCCTTAAACAACCTGAAAGTCTTAAATGTTTATGTAAATACGCTTCTCGGAGTACATTTTTCCTCGAAATTTTCTATACAGTGACAGTGAATTTGCACAGTCTTGTTTGTCCACCTCCAGTTCAATAGCCATTATATGTTTCATCCTTGTTCTACCATTGCAGCTAGATACATTGTTCACTGGTTTGGTGAGTGCTTTTTTTTCGCTGGTTTCTCGGTTGCTGCTTGTTGTTGTTTCGCTCGTGATTCGACCTGCGCTTCTGCATTTCATTGTTTCAGAGTAAGTTTGGATGCCATAGTTTCATTTTCTATTCCTTGTTTGTTGTTCAGTGTTTGCAGTTTGCAAGTAGAATGTTTTCTTATTTGTAGTCGCATGTTCCTTGTATGTTTCTGGTTCCTTCTGTGCTTGGGGTGCAGTTTTGTAATTGTTGGAGATACATATATATTGTTCACATGCTCGATGGTTCTTGCTAGTTCGTTGGTTCGTGGGTTGCTGGTTCTGTTTGTTTGCCTGGGGTTTGCACTTTGGGGCCCTGGGGGTGCAGTTCAGCGTGTTGGTGCTTTCTCACTAGTTTGGTCCTTGCTGTTTTCTTTTGTTTGATTCGGCCTTGTAGGGTTGGGGTGCAATGACGGTTGTTGGAGCTTTTTTTTTTTCTTTTTTTTTTGGATTGTTATTGTTTGTTTGGAGCGCTTTACGATGTTCAACGCCTGCACCCACGAGTCGACATGCMGTTGTGTTATTTTCCATGTTTTCCGAGGCCGATATCTGTTATTCTGTGAGATTTTGCTGCTGCTCTAGTCTTGCCATGAAAGAAAATAGTTGGATGCAAAATTGTGTGAGGATTGCATGTGAAGTTACAATATCCGCTATTTTTTTGTTGGAATAAAGCATATGTATGCAGGCTACATTTATAAACCAGGTATGGTCATATGTGCGGATATGACATTGCATGTTCTTTCTCCTCTACATAGACTGGTGTGCGCACGATACAATTTGTGTTGTGCTTGAGATATGATATGTGCAACAAAGATTCTGTAAGATTATATTTTCATGTCTGGAAGCATGTCTAGGTAGTTTGCCATGGAAAACTGAGAACTTGTATCGTGGGCACAACAGTCTATGTAGAGGATAAAGAGCATGGTTAAAGGGCATATCTGGATAAATTTCCAGGGAAAATCATAAATCATTTAGCTGCGACCATTCAATTGCGTGATATTTTGTCGCTTGTAATATATTTTGGGCTGGGACAAAAAATCTACACGTTTACAACCATGGATAGAGAAGCACAAAGGTTCGTATTTCTGCCTTTATAGACTATTCGTTGAGTCAGTTTTGTTGTATGTACATATTGCTTGTTCTCTGGTGAATACCAACTTCCATTGATGTTCATTGAATTTTGTGCATTCCCACATTGAAACAAATAGAGTAGCTGGTGAAAAGGAGGGAGTCTTGATTGCAGTGGCTGAAGAGGATATAGAAAGGTGCATGCTTGTACTGTTGTTTCATATTGCGTTGTTTTTTATTTCATTTATGGTATGTATATATGTTAAACTAGTTGCGTGCCTTCCTATATGGTAAGTTATCTTGGTTACATGCGTCATACTAAGCTAGTTCATGTCCATTGTGTTTGCACTGCATTGTTGCATTTAAACAAACATAATGGCTGGATAGGACGAAGGACTCTTTGATGGGTAAATAGACCTGTTTTTTTTTCTTTTAGATGTCTGTCTTCATACTAACTTGCCTTCGTTTCCATTGCATATTCGGCGTTGCTGCCTTGGAAAAAACAGGTTGCTTGGACATGGAGATGATTTCTTCTGCAACAATAGAGGATTCTGTGGTACAATCTTCTAAAAGGTATACCAAGTGTGCTGGTAAATTAAATATACAAACCGGGTGGGGGTATATAATATTAGACTTGAAAATGATCACTTCGCGGTAATGGGCCTTTCTGTGCTTCCTATTTCTACTTTTCCCATTATCTATTATCCCTTTTGTTTTCTAATTCATCTGCTTAGTGTGCTTTCCGAAAATTCCTTCATGCGTTGGTTGGCGGACTAACGGTTTGACATATGTGGTCTTGCTCCTACCTTATTCCATAGTTACCCACTTTCTCGATTGCAGGTGCCACACTGGTAGGTTGAAGATTGCTCCTTTGGCTTTCGGGGGTCCGCGATATACAAATTGGCCATGGTGCCCTACGCTCACGCCCTGTTTACTGTTAAACATTACTCCAGTTAAAAAATTCAGATGCATACAGTTTTTCGGTTATTTTTGTCATTCCAATGGACAATATACAATGCATATGCTTGTTTAGTCCTGATGTTCATCTGCACATGCTTGTATCATAAAAAAATGGACTAGTGACACGGCCATGAGTAGTCAGTCATCCCAGACATTGGCAGACCGACAAGGCCAAAGGTAAATATGCATACACTCTGCTCTTACTATGTTTACTAAACAAATTTCCTGGGCTATATATTCATCTATGGCATGGCGGATATGCTGATGCCATATGCAATACATGGTTTGCATCTTGCAAGAGGTATCAGAAAGTACAAGCGAGACGCTGAACATTTTGCATGTTCCGCAGATTAAGAGGTGTGGTTGCGAAACTGTGGCTCCATAGTTCATCAAAAACTATGCGTGTACTTATAGCACACTACCATTTACTTTAGTTTTCCTATTCAAAAAATGTCATCAGGTCTAGAGTTATAACATCCAAAGTACTGTCAATAGAGGCCTTGAAGAACCGCCAAAGTGGACAGGTGTTCATCGGGGACATAATGGTTATCTATAGCACCTACTTGGACAAGGCAAACAAAAGTAGATCCATTATGCGTGATGACATGACAGACAAGGAAACCATGATGACAGTGACACTGACTGTTCCAACACAACTTGTCCAAAAACATGCAGAAAAGATATTGCCCGGTAATGGGATATCCATTACAAATTTTAATATATTGCCCAAAACAGTATATGACCGTGGTGATTGCGATCGGATTATTTCACTGAACGAAACAAACACTGTGGAAAAAATTCCCGCTGTTTGTTCAGAATATCGCTTCGTCCTAGACTCGACTATCAGCGAGCTTGCATAGAGCACCGATGTTTACCCAATCAGAGCGATTGGGGCTGCTATCACACTGGCGAGAAAATTTGGGTCGCAACACATTCTCCATATAAAGGATGGTGAGTCGGACAACGACAAGGCAATGTTACCTCTTTTCATATTCAGTTTTGTCCTTTACTTTCGCATCTGCATGTATGTTGGATAAGTTACACAAATATTGCACTGTTCCATGTTGCAGCTACAATTGTTCGATACGTATTCAAATTTGTTTTCATCAATAGAACAACAATTGTATAGAGGGCATATTCCACTTATGCTGTTAAAAAATATAACAAAGAAGATGGATGCTAGAGAAAGGATCTTTCAGACAACCCAGACAACATTTGTAACAAAGTTGCGAACAGATATAGTAGAGGATATGAAGAAACTAGCTAGCTCTACAACTGTTGTGCGTATACATCCACAAAATCATCCTCACTTTGCTTATAGAAATAGCCTTCAACAAATTTCTGCGCCTGTTTAATTTTTTTTTTTTTTTAAAGGGGAGGGGGGGTGCGGTTGTGTATTATATTCTTCAATGTATTATTCCCTTTGCTCACTTTCCCAGGTTGAAGGTCTTTTAGTTGCAACAAATGTGTACTTGACCCCCTTTGAGCCTGTATGTGCAAACTGCAATTTTGCTGCTTCTGCCTCCGCTTTAATAAGTGATGATACGATTGATTATCTGCGATGCTGTGAAAAATGTCCATATATATATGGACATTGCGTCAATGCTGTTATCCAAACTGTGGGAAACACAACTGTGCATTGTATGGTTAGACAACCTTTGTTACAAAATGTGCTTCCTGAGTTGGCAGAGTTGTCGTATGAAAAGTATCTATAGAAAAAGGCAAGCAGTGTGTACATGTTGCGACAACTTCAAATATAGAGAAAATTCATCTTAAATGAGGACAATGCAATTTTGCATATCATTTGAAGAAGCGAAAAAAATAAAATATATGAAACTTTGGCAAGAAACAAAAATACCTCATGTGTCTCTGTAATATTTGTTCAACATCCAGATGAATGTTCGTTGGACTTGGTCCATATCTCTGTAATCCCCATATATCACATGGCCCCAATTATTTCCTACTGAGAACATATATCATATGCATAAGAAAATGAATGCGACAACGTCTTTTCTTTGTCTATCAAATTGTTTGGTGCAAAGGTCGATGGGTTATGCTCTATGGAACCTTCTGGAAACTTTCTTGCGACCTGTTTAAAGTATGGTTGGTTCTTGGTTATTTGCTTTGTCTGTCAATTTGTATACCGTGGAACTCCAACTGTTCTTTAGAGGACACGAAACAATATAATTGATTTTTTTAGCTAGCTGGCACGCAGATCCGCCTGATAATTTCTATGGCACTGTGACACAAATGTAGCATGTGGCTTGCTTTAGCAGATTTCCTTGATCGATGAACTTGGTCAAATTATTGTTCTGAAATAATTTGAAATCAACGAATATATAGTGTGCGAAGTGCAACTGTCCTATCATACCAACAAGAGGCTCTTAAAATTCAAATTGGTCGTTGTTTTGCCATTTTTTCTTATTCGCCGAACTTGGTAAAATTAATATCCTGGAATAATTTGAATGAACGAATAATAGTTAATATTGATAATTTAGTATTTGAAAATAATGTTTTTAGATAAAGTTAGATAGGATGAGCATCCCTAAACAATTGCAATTTTGAACCCGCCAAAATTTGGTCCTTGCTGTTTTCTTTTGTTTGATTCAGCCTTGCAGGGTTGGGGTGCAATGACGGTTGTTGGAGCTTTTCTTTTTTCCTTTTTTTTTGGATTATTATTGTTTATTTGGGACACTTTACGATGTTCAACCCCTGCACCCACAGGTCTACATGCAGTTGTGTTATTTTCCATGCCTGCCGAGGCCAATATATGTTATTCTGTGAGATTTTGCTGCTGCTCCAGTCCTGCCATGAAAGAAAATAGTTGCATGCAAAATTGTTAGAGGATTGCATGTGAAGTTACAATATTGTTTGTTTCTAAAAGTACATGTTTACTATGTATTGCTCATTTCTCTGAAATTTTTTATATCAGTGGCCTGATCAGATTGCACAAACTTCCTCGTCTAATTAAATTCTGCAATATCAAAAAATAATATTAATAATTTAGTATTGAAAATAATGTTTTTAGATATGTTAGATAGTTGATAGCGATTAGCATCTGTAAACAATGACATTTTTAGATAGTTTATCGGGGTCTCTGGATGCTATTTGTAGGCCACAGAACAATAAAACCTCAATTTTCAGCCCGCCAAGACGCAAACCCGCCATCCAAAAAGTAACTAAGTATGAAATAAGGAATCCACATATGTTGTATAAAATCTCATGTCCATGCTTTATAAAAGTACATGTTTACTATGTATTGCTCATTTGTCGAAAAACTTTTACATCACTCGGTCCACCAAAATGGACAAACTTCGTCGTCTACTTAAATTCTGCAACATCAATATGTAATATTAATAATTTAGTATTGAAATTAATGTTTTTAGATATGTTAGGTAGTTGATAGGCATTGCCATCCGTAAACAATGAAAAATTTGAATCTGCCAGCCCTCGAGTCCATCTGTAAATCTGTATATCGCAGAAGTCCGACTGCTACTTGGAAGATACAAAACAATGAAAGTGCAATGTTCAACCAGCCAGGCCGAGAACCCCTGATAAAAAAAAGTGGCTAAATATTGAATGAGGGATCTGCATATGCTCTATAAAATCTCTTGTCCACTGTTTCTGAAAGTACATGTTTACTATGCATTGCTCGTTTGTCGGAAAAATTTTATATCAGTTGCCCAACCAGATTGCAAAAACTTTCTTGTCTAATTAAATTCTGCAATATCAAAATTTAATATTAATAATATAGTATTGAAAATTATGTTTTTAGATATGTTAGATAGTTGATAGGGATTAGCATCTGTAAACAATGGCAAACTTGAACCTGCCAGCCCTTAAGTCCATCTGTCAATTTGTATATCACAGAACTCCGAGTGCTATTTGGAGAACACGGAACAATGAAGCTGCAATGTTCAGACTCATGTCCATATAGAGACTTCACATATGCTCTATAAAATCTCATGTCCATATTTTATATAGAGACTCATGTCCACAAGTCCTAGGTGCTATTTGTATATCTCCGTAAGTCCGACTGATACTCCATTTTCAGCCTGCCAGGCCGCGAACACGCGATCCAGAAGGTGCATGGAGCGCCTGTCAATTTGTATATCGCGGAAGTCTAGATACTATTTGTAGGACACCGAACAATAGATACTTATTTTTTAGCCCGCTAGGTCGCGAACCCGCGATCCAAAAAGTGCCCAAGTATGGAATGAGGGATCCACATATGTTTTAGAACAATACAAATGCAACGTTCAACCAAGCAACCCATAGGTCCTGCTGTCAATTTGTATATCTCGGAAGTCTGGGTGTTATTTGTAGGACACAGAACAATAGAGACTCTATTTTCAACCCACCAGGCCGTGAACTCGCAATAAAAAAAGTGGCTAAGTATGGAATGAGGGATCCGCATATGCTCTATAAAATCTCATCTCCAGACTTTATATAGAGACTCATCTCCACAAGTCCGGCTGTCAATTTGTAAATCATGGAACTATAGGTGCTATTTGTAGGACATAGAACAACAAATACTCAATTTTTAGCCCGCCAGGCCGCGAACCCGCGATCCAAAAAGTGCCCAAGTATGGAATGAGGGATTCACATATGTTCTATGAAATCTCATGTCCATACTTTATAAAAGTACATGTTTACCATGTATTGCCCATTTGTTAGAACACTTTTATATCACTCGGCCAACCAGATTGTACAAACTTTCTCGTCTAATTAAATCTGCAATATGGACCAACCAACTTGCAAGTCCGCCTGTCAATTTGTATATCACGGAAGTGTAGGTGGTATTTGTAGGACACGAAACAATAGAGGCTCAATTTTCAGCTCTCCAGTCTGAGAACCCGCAATCGAAAAAGTGCCTAAGTATGGAATGAGGTATCCGCATATGCTCTATAAAATCTCATGTCCATACTTTATAAAAGTGCATGTTTACTATGTTTATTGATAATATGTTATAAATTATCAATATGTAATATTAATAATTTAGAATTGAAGATAATATTTTTAGATATGTTAGATAGTTCATAGGGATTGCCATCCGTAAACAATGGCAATCTTGAACGCGCCAGCCCTCGATTCCATCTGTCAATCTGTCTATGGCGGAACTTCGAGTGCTATTTGGAGGACACGAAACAATGAAAGTGCAATGTTGAGCCAGCCAGCCCGCAGGTCCACTTTTCAATTTACAAATTCCGCGACATACAAATTGACGACCGATATTTGTCACTGAGATACAATATGACCATCGACCCTTCACGTCTTCTGGGTATATCTTCTGCCATTTTTCTTTTGTAACCTGCCCGACCGCTTTCCATACTTTGGTATTTCTTGGAATCGGTTTCCCCATCACCGTTGCCTTCGTGCTTATTTCTAGATATGCAATAATTAAGCTTTAATGCTAGTAGCCATCTCGCACGAACCGTTAAGGTTGTCATTAATGTCCGAAAATCCGGAGAAGATTTGTCATTACTACGAATTAAACTAAGATTTGCGCACAACTATGTTATCCTTTCCAAGTATTCATTTCAAAGGCGATGCAATCTTCTTTTTTTGTGCGCCCACGGGTTGGTGCTTTTAATAAATTTCAATTCTTAATCTCTTTTTTCCGTCACCGCCACCTTCACACTTTTTTCTAATAGTGCAATTACTGCGCTGTGATGGTGACAACTTATTCCACACAAACAATGGAAATTGTCATTGATCAACGAAAGGCTCGAGGAGATATTCCATTAATACGAATTAAACAATAATTTGTGGAGGGTTATATTATCCCTCCCCAATTTTCATTTCAAACATCGTCTCAAGCAAACRGAAATTCTTAATAACTTCTGGCAGCAGTTCTCTCCACACACAGAAAACACATTGGGGAATAATGGCCAGACGTTCCACTATTCCAGGGCATATTCTTACTATTCATTTCCCTCCGCCTAGTAGCAAAAAAGGAAATGGTTCCTTGGTACACCGAGAGATATATTTCAAGCCAAAAAATTTCATCGCAACCATGGTTGCTCAGAGAACCTGCCCAGTTAGATTCATGCCTGTCGCAAAAGTTGATGCCATGAATTCCGAGACGGAAGAAGATGATCTGATGGACGATGATACAACAATGGATGATGGCAATGCAAAGAATCTTCCCACTCCTACGCCCAAATTGAAATGAACCATAACAAACGGAGCTTCCCGGCTTGGTGATGGCGGGCATGACAACACCAAAAGGAGTTTCAGAAAAGAAACCAATGGTAAACACAACAACCACTTTGCAACGCGAAAGTAGGAATTCCAGACTTCCAAATTAGTCCGTTCTGGGCGGAAGAGTTTMACTATAAAGAAATGATATGTTGATGCTCCCAGAGATATATTTCAAGCCAAAAAATTATTGATTAACATCTTCGGGAATCAGGTCCAAAACTCTCGCCGTTACAAGGCATTTCCCTACTAGTCATCTCCTTTTGCCCAGAATGGACTAATTTGGGCCTCTGGAATTGCAGATGCAAGCTGTGCTACTCAATTGTTTTGGACTATGCAGAGGCGGTTTCAGCTAACGACTATTCCACTTTCCCTGCAACCATTTACGTGTTGCATACTGAGGATACCGTGCCTGTGTTTTTTGCAAATACCTTCAATGTTTTGGCCCAAAGAACTGGGTCCAATTTCTAAGGATAGATGTACAGTACTCGATGTTTTTCTTATTTTTTTAAATGGATTTGCTATTAATTTTTTTTTTCCTCCGACTCTTCATTGCTGCCTCTTTTCTATATTTAACGCATATTCTAACTTGCATGGTTCGGTGCTCTCGTACTTCTTTGATATTGTGTTTACTAATACCAATGTACAATGTTGCAGCAAAATCATTATTCTTGTTTCTAGACATGCAATTATTAAGTTTTAATGCTAACAACCCATTATGAAAGAAGTTTAATACTTGATTTAATATGCTGCACCCATGGAAGAAATGAACACAGTTACACCCAAACTTTCCAATAAAATCTAATCTTCAACAAAGCATTTGCTGGCAATTAGTAGAATATGAAATTTAATAGTTAAGTTAATATGTTACAATCATGGAAAAATGTATCAAGAACATATTTACACGCAGAGGTTGCAATAAAATCTAATCTTGAACAACGCATTTGCTGACAATTAGTAGAACATCATGGTTTTGCAACAATGGGGCTTCCTTGAAACCGATTCACGCTTACCAAAACTGCCTTCTACCTTTCTATTTTCTCACTCTTTTATTCCCTCTAGTTTCTCTTCCTGGTTACTTAATCATTTTTTTTCCAGAAAATGCCTTGCTCCGCTCCGCGGCTTCACGGATTTATGCCTTTCCAATGACCGCTTCCCCTTTCTTTAAATTGACCCTCTATTGTTCCCTATCCCACAACTGGCACCCAGAGTTCCGCGATATACAAATTGACAGGTGGACTTGCGCGGTGGTCGGGTCAACATTGCACTTCTACTTTTCCGTGACCTCCAAACAACATTCGGAGCTCTGCGATATACAAATTGAAAGATATACAAACTTGCAACCATTCTTAGATCATACCCTCTTCGATATTACGGTCCCCATTTTGAATCCCGTCTGTCCGCTTTCCATACTTCGCCATTTGTTCAAATTTCTTTGGCGGATCGCTGGTTTGGCGGGTTGACGAAATATTCAGTTCGTAGTCGTTGTTTCCTGTGCCTGTGCCCCTTTGATATTAGAAGTTGGAAATTATATATAAGATCTTATTTCTACGCATGCAATTAGCAATTTCCCTATTCCATACTTAGCCACTTTGCCGAAATTACGCAAATATACAAACCGACCACTGAATTGCCCCATCATGATCTCTTTCATTTTACACATTTTTCACTCAAAATTTTTGAAACATAATATTTCACCGTGCAACACTCGACTATTATGACTATCCCCATAACCCTTTTTTGAATCCCGCCCGATCGCTTTTCAGAGCTTGCCATTCTTTCCTTGCTCTCTGCCATCTCCGTCACCTTCGCACTTGTCTATAATAAAAGAAAATAAAAAGTTATATATATATATATATATACATATCTTGTTTCTAAATATGGAATTACTGGCATTTAATTCTAATAGGTTATCATGCAGAAATCGTATAGATTGTCATTGATGGGCGAAAGGCTTGAGGACATCTCGTATTTATGCGCAATAAACCAAAATTTGCGGGGAAATTATATTATTCCTTCCGACTGTTCATTTGAAAATCATGAAATCCCGTTCACACGATGTGGCCTTTGCACGCTCACGAAACCTCCATTCCTTAATTTCTCTTCGCCGTACTCGCCACCTTTGCATTTCTAAATATGCGATAAATAAACTTTACTGCTAACAGTTCATCATGCACCACCAATATAGATTGTCATTAATCAGCGAAAGGCTCGAGGAGCTTTCCCATTCATAATCATTTAACCAAGATTTAGCAAAAACTTACATTATCGGCTCTAACTGTTAATTTAAACCATCATCTGCAACAAATCAATCTTCTCATAAACCTATGGCATCAACTCGACAACATTTCTGTGGAGACACAGTGAACATCTTCGAGCGCGAGGACCAGAACTTCCACTAGTCCAAGGAATTTTCTTATTACTCAACCTCTGCCACCGAGAACCAAGTAATTTGGACCTCTGGGATTTCCCATGCAGGCTGTGTCCCTGAGGTTTTTTACTGTAAGGATCTGGTCTCTTGGTCCGCCGATAAATATATTGCAGAGAAAAGAATTATTCCACTGTAGGACCGCTCTTCAGTTTCTTTGTCACCTCAGGTCTTCTGCCAGATGCTGAAATTGCCAGAGCCAACATTGACGTTCAAAGGAGAGGATTGCAAACAGTTCCTAGCAAAGCATAATAATGGATTGGACCTCTTGCCCCCTTTTTTGCAAAACCCGAATCTAGTTCCTGAAGATATTACAAGCATCCAGGTTAGTTCATTAAGAAATCCATTTCGTGAAATTGCCTGGATGTTTACAAGAATAACGGGACAAGAGTCCACAGGTACTATTTCCCGCATGGCTCTTTATATTTTGTATTTCACAGTAAAAAAACAAGCCATTTTTGATTGGGGAAGGTTAATTTCCTATGAAATCTCTTCCCAATTGTCAAACTACAAAAGGAAAAATAAATTTTATATTTCATCCTATTTAGTTTTTGTATTAGCACATTCCTGTCGGTTTCTGCAACTGTCTCTGTCCAAGAATGTCAACTGCGAATTCCACCCAGTAACGTTATGGTACCAGGCCTTGTGGAAGCACAAGGCTTCCCACTATTTTTATGCGGTTTTTAATGGCTTCCTATCTATTTTCAAAGTTTTGTTGTTAGGAGAAGATGCTCCCCGCATATCTGAACAAGCAACTAGTTTTTTGGACAAAAAGGGGGCACTCGAACATTTGGATAATTACATTGTCATAAGAATTTTTGGCTCCATGGAACAACCTGCTCTCCTTCCATGTCACATTACAAACATAATGTTTGTTGCAGAAGTAACACGTCAATACATCTACTGGTTCCATCTACTCCAAAGGAAGAAAAAAAAACAGTTCATTCCTCTGCCTTGGGAAATAGGGGAGTTCGTGTTGAAAAACGTCAACAAAATTGACGATTTCGCAGCACATTTTAGCATGTCCAACCTCAGATATGATGAAGACATAAGAGGATTCGACCCCTTTGATATTTTTATACAACATTTACAAACACTTGGCCTCGAGGATTGTTTTGTAAATAAACACCTGCCCAAAAACAGAGACAGTAGCGACAACGGTCCTGCCTTTGATGCCGACGACGTAGAGACAATGCAAAGCTGCACTAAATTGTACACACAACAGGGTAAAGGCCCCAATGACAAGAGTGTTCAATCCGCAAATACCACTCCAAAAATTACGACATCTCGGAGCATCTCTCCAATGACCGATCATAGCAACAAAGAAATCCAGAGTTCTTCAAACAGAGGAGGAGATAATGACCCTCCTCACTCTAAATTTGATAGGTCTCACAAGCTTCCAGTAGAGAAGAAGAGAAAAAAAAATGGGGGGACGCGGAAGAGCCAAAAATTCAGAATGAGAACATGGAACTTGACACTGATCTGGATACCATGTTTTCCTTCCTTGATCAGCCTGGAGATGCCATCCACCATAGTCATCCAATGGACATATCCGTTACCCAAAATTTTGATGTAGATGAATCCTTCGTGTTGCAGAGCGCTGTTTTTGATAGACGGAACAAAAAATTGATATTTGAGAAAAACAATGTTAAAAATAAGAAAGGGAAATCTCGTTCAGAGGTTGATGTTGCCAACATGCGACCGTCCCAAATCTGTCAACTTCACATCGCGACCGGACAAGCGCTTCATGATTCCATTGGAGGCATCGAGACCGAGAATTCCAAACTTAAGGAGCGAGTCAAGGAATTGGAAGATGCTTTCATTCCTATGCCATTTCTTGTCGATCCTTTGGCAATAGCCATGCCTGACACCCCTGCACCCAATGTAAAAGCATCCTCCACCCTTCTCACATCCTGTAAAAGATATGTGGAGAACAATATCAAAAAAAGAATGGAACTGGTTATCGAGGTGTGGAAAAGATAAAAAACCATCACTTCGCTTGGAACCAGGGAACATAACTTGCTCGAGCTTTTGCAGGCCGAATTAAAAGATGAAGAAAATTTCTTTTTAAAAACGACCATCCCTTTTGGCAAGATTGTCAACAATATGACATAAACAAAAATAAGAGAAGAAGATCTTCCATCCAAAAATCGGATTGGCCAATTGAATGCATGTTGGAAAGAAAAAGTAAACAACCTACATCTCATTGTTCAGTCATGTGAACAAGCCATATCGAAGAAATATAAATTATTCACAAAGCTATCAAATATAGACTTAGTCGGGAAAACCAATGACTTCCAAGAAACCCTCTTAATCGCAAACTCCTTGCCCTTAACCACGCAAGAGTTCGATAAACATGTTGCTATGTTTAAGACCTTGTCTCTGGAAAAGTTTTACAACATCCTTCAATCTGATCAAGCTCACGTCCACGACTAGCTAGTCCAATATGTAGTACAGAATCAAGAAATTCATTAGGCTCTCTCTAATCTTTCTATCGACCTCCAAGAATTAGAAAACAATCTTTTCAACATTAAAATCTGGAATGAGATCAACGTCACCCCAATGAGAGGCTACATTAGAGAATAGCTCGAAAGGCAATTGAAACAGGCCGCCGACGAAAGAAAACATGCATTTGTCCTTGAAACCGCAGTCATCGACGACATCAATGAAACGACAACCACAAGCAAATAGCCAAAGGACTCATATGTACCCTCACTATAAGTTTACTCATCGCATCTTTCTTTGTTTATCAACCCAGTCATTCCAGTTTCTTAAACACAGATGTTATTCGAGTTTCTTAAACATAGATGTATAGGCAAACACTTATACCTTTCCATTTATTTTATTTTGTAGCTATTGCACTCTATATTCTTTCCACAATCCTGTTTCTTGTACATATTTCTTTAATGGTCTGCGGGAGCCCCAATCCCAGTCTACATGACAAACGCATTCAAATTCCGGTTTATATGTAACCGATTTTAATTTTTTTGTATATTTCAAAATTTTCAGTAGTATGCAACAAACTTTTATTCTTTGACACATTTCAAATATAAATGCATTAAAATTTTTATATGTTACAGACTCTATTCTTATCTTTCACCACTCTGTATGACAAATGAATTTAATTTTTAATATGTTACAGACTTTTATTCTTATCCTTAAGCAGTCTGTTTGGCAAATGCATTTACTTTTTTTATATGTTACATACTTTTTTATTATTATATATATTTCAAAATAAATGGTGCTCAACAATGCAAAATGCATTGTCACCATATATTTAATGTCATCATATATTTTTATCTTTCAATAGTCCATATGGAAAATGCATTTAAATTTCCAAATTTATTCTTGCTTTGCCTACCAACCGTCATTTAATTTTGCCCCATCTAACGTGATATACTTGTTGCACACAACATTTCTGTGATATACATTTTGCACTGAACACTTCATTTCATTTACAATTCGACCACATTTTCCACAATTTTCTTTCTAGCCTCGTTGGCAGGGACTGAGCTGCCACACAACCTTGTCTAACAAAGGGGTTAATAATAACGTACACAACTTCTTTCTTGGTATATCTTTCCATTTAGTTATCTTGATTAACAAATAGACTTTGAAATAATTTTTGCCAATTTTTACCATTGGCTATTAACACTAGTGTTGAAAATATCATGTTGGTGAATATATTGTCAAGGGTTTGGAATATAACTTATCATTAATATCAAAGAAAATATTGGAAAATACTGACAAACTTAAAGAATACAAAACTATTCATTTTTTTTTTTCCAGTTTTTAATGCATCTAAAGCAACATCAAACATCAAACAAACGCATTTCCACACAAATATAAAAATACCACTAATATATAAGATGTATAAGATGTCAAGTGATACAACACACATCAACATTGAAACTTGATAGCTATCTTAAGTTTTAATAAGTTGATACAAAATCACATAAAAAAATAGTAAATGCATCTCATGATTCATCATCACGAGTCATCTAGATTCTACAATGATAAATATACTATGGAATCATTAATTCCCTCTATGCCTTTTATAAGAAAAGGCAATTCTCTTCCTTTGGAAGTAGTAGGTGTTGGGGATGAGGTGAAAGATGTTGGTGTTGAGGTGGAAGCCAGAGTGGAAGTGAAATGTATTTTGCCAGTTTCTTTCCTCCATGTAGATAGGGTTGTGATGCATTATCAATCTCATCCTCCAGAGGTGTTTTCAATGAAAGTGGAACATTATCCTCTTCCCCCCTACCACCTCCCCCGGTGCATTGACATCCTATGCCAACTTTTGATCCAGATTATTTTGGGGAACGATATGAAGGAAGAAATATAACAGAGATATAAAAATGAATTACACAAAGATATGGCAAGGAACACAATAATACAACAAAGCTCATATTTTTTTAATGTCTGTCTGAAATACAAAAGACTGAAAAATTAAAAAACACACAAGCTAGCTAGAATGGTGGTAGCTTATCTCTGAGAAGATATGTGTCGGTACACTCATTTGCAAGACGCTGAGTACAATGAGGCTCCAAAGGAATTTTTAACATCAAACACAAATGATAAAACCCTAAACATCCAAAACCATAACCCCGAGAGATGAAACACCAAAAGGTTTGTGGGCCCCGATTGGGGTAGTTGATATGTCAACTTACCATGGGCGTAAACTTTGCATACGATCTCCATTTTGGGCATTCGATACACCGTTGGAAGGTCTAACCAAGGAGTACATATTCTGTTTGGAATAACATTGCATTTAGCAATATGTTAGGCGTTGTCGAGCCTAAAAAACGTCGCTTAGGGCCTCAAAACGGCCCCAGAAGTTTGGGACTCGAAACACTGTAAAACAAACTGCCAAAATGCAAACTAGTCTTTGATCCAATGGAATAGGTGGGTGGCCATCGATATCCACCTGGATCATTCCTCCCCCCTTAGGAACAAATGGTATCCATTTCATCAAGTGCCTGCATCAGACGAGGAAAATTCTGTTGAATTTGACTCTTGGTGAGACACTTGCCCCTATGAAGAAATTGCCCTGCTTTGATGACCCACTAGAGTTTTATAGTCTGTTGGTGGGTGTCCTTTGTCTTGGTGTCCATGATCCAATCAAATTTCACCCATTCGATGCAGTAAAGATTGAGTTATGTAGGGGTCAACTGTTTAGCTGCATCCGAAGTGTCCAGGAGAGGTGAAAAATATGATCTGAGCAGTTCCACATTAAATACTAGGTGCAAGCCAAGGAAATGAGGAATACTTAATTCAAAATCATTCTCACCCACATCCTTGGTGATGGTGTAAGGACCATATCAATGTGGACTCAACTTTCAATGGGGTCGTGAGAGACTCTTTCTACAAATGCAACCAGACCTTATCTCCCACCTAAAATTTGTGTGGTACCGAATGTTGATCATGGCATTGCTTGTACTTGGCATTGAATTTATGCATAATATCATGAACTTGTTTTTGGATGTACCAAATGCAATAAAAAAAATTGGGTTCCCTATCAGCCTCGGTCTGAGCATGGGAGGAATATTCTTGTGCGGTTGCAATGGGTAGAGCTATGTCAATGCAGACCAATGGTTGGAACCCCAAGCACACCTGAAAAGGGTTGTGGTCAATAGATATGTGGAGGGATTTGTTGTAGCTATGTTGAACATAAGGAAGGATTGCATCCCATGTGCATGGATGTTTGGAATTATACATCCTCAGGATATGAACAATCATCTTGTTGACTACCTTTGTTTTTCCATCAGTCTGTGGGTGGAAGGCAGTCAATTTGTTTAGCTTGGTGTCCATCATTGACCATAGGATGGACCAAAAAGTTCTCAGGAACCTACTATCTCGATCAGAGATAATAGTTTGTGGGATCCAAAAATGAACCCAAAAATGCGTGAAGAAGAGCTTGGTGGTGGCCTTAGCTGTGATGCTCTTCTTACATGATGCCAAAATTGCCATCTTAGAGAATTGATCAACAAACAATAAGACACAGTCATTCCCATGCTTGGTTGAAGGTAAACCAGACATGTAGTCAATGGAGGTGGATTCCCAAGGCCTATCTAGAGTAGGCAGACGGGTGTATAGCCCCTGTTTCTTGATGGCGAGATTGAAAATGGTGCAGACAATGCATGATCTGATGTACTTGTGAGCATCTTGTCGAAGCTTTGACCAATAAAAATACTTTTGCAATAATATATATTTTCTACACCAAAATGTCCTTCTTCTCGACTGTAATGAGCTTCCCAGATCAACTTGGAATGCTCTCTTTTGAAGGAACAAAAAGATGGCTAAGATGGCATAACAATCCATCTTGGAGATGAAAGTTAGGAACTATTTTTCCTTCGCTCAATGTCTGATAGGAAGTAGTGAATTCCGAGTCATTATTATATAATTGTGGCCATATAGATGTCTCATGTCCACAAGAGTTAAGAACTGTGGTTAGCGTTGCCACTGGAGGATGACTGAGGAAATATGCGACATGGTTGGTTCTACCCTTCTTATACTTGATATTCAAGTGGAATTGTTGTAGGTACGTGGACCACTTCTGATGGAGGTAATTCTGTAACTTTTCTTGTGTTTGCATGAATTGCAGAGGCCTGTGATCAACATGGATGATCATTTCCTTCCCCAGAATGTAATGCTTCCACTGTCGACATGCCTACACAATGGAGTACATCTCTTTGTCGTAGGTGGGTTATTTGCGAACAACATCAAATATGGTTTAACTGTGATAGGATACTAGATTCCCATGCTGAGCGAGGACTGCACCGATAAAATAATTTGAAGAATCTGTCTCAATCTCAAATGGTTGTTGCAGGTCTGTAAGAATGAGGACTGGTGCTGAGAAGAGACGAAATTTTAAATCCTCGAATGATTTCTGTTGGGGCATGGAACACACAAACTTAACCTTCGTGCCACCCTTGGTCACCTGGATTAGGGCCCAAGTGATATGAGAGAACTCGAACACAAACCGTTGATAGAAGTTGGTGAGGCCCAAAAAGCTATCGAGCTTGGTCATTGTCTTCGGGGTCGGCCAATCACAGATGACTTGTATCTTGGCTGGATCCACATGTACAACCTGCTCATCCATGATGTATCCCAAATATTGGATTCTCTGCATGCCGAAGGAACACTTCTCCAAATTGGCATATAACTTGTGCTGTCATAGGGTGCCCAATACCTATTGAATATGCTCCAAATTTTCCTCCCAAGTTTTGCCGAAGATGAGGATGTCATCCAAATATACAACCCCAAGGAGTTTGTGAATGTCCGTAATATATCATCCATCATCCACATGAATGTGGTCGGGGCATTAGTCAAGCTGAAAGGAACGACCAACTAGTCAAAGAGGCCTTATTTATACTTGAAGGTTGTCTTCCACACATCAATTTTCTCAGTCGACACCTGGTGGTAGGCTGACTTCAAATCAATCTTACCAAAAAAATTGGCTCCCTTGAGCTGATCGAGAAGATCATCAATCTGGGGAATTGGGTATTGGTTCTTGACTGTGATCTTGTTTAGGGATATTTAATCAATACAAAGTCGCCATGTCCAATCCTTCTTCTGTACTAGAACAGTTGGGCTCCTTCAAGGTGAGGAGATTGGTCTGATGTGGCCCTTCAGAATTAGCTCTTGGATCTGGCGTTTGATTTCTTCATTCTCCATAAAACAATTCCTGTATATAGGGTCGTTAGGAAGTGGAGCACCATGTGTCATATCAATGGAGTGCTTTACCTGACAGTGAACAAACACCCCAGTAGGTGAGGCGAATATGTCTTTCTACTCCTCTACTATTCCATCTACCTATTGCTACTGGGAAGAGAGACCCCATGCATAGGTTTTGGTGGTTGAAGTGACATTCTGTTCACCTTTCGATCGAACCATACAGAGGAAAAATATACTAGTTTGAGAGACCACCTTTCTGCACTACTTTGTGGAGATCAAATAGACCGCAGGGTTTTGGACTACCTTCGGTACCCTGTAGAGTTGATCTCCCAAAGTAATAATGACACTACATGGCCTATATTCATAAAGAACATGACGCTTCCACATATATGGTTGTCCTAGAAAAACATCACAAACTTCAAGGGGGAAAACATCAAACAATACCTCGTCTTTGAAGGGCTTGATTCCATAGTGCAAGCGACATTGTTGGCTGACGTGGATGTCTCATCCCTAGCTGATCCAACCAATGGTGTATGGTTGAGGAAGCGACATTGTTGTTAGGTTCAACCTCTTGACAACCTTTGCTGAGATCAAGTTCGTATGGATACCACTATCAACAATGAAATGCAATGGAGTTCCCTTCACCCACATTTTTGAGTGGAAAAGGCACTCCCCTTCTTCAGGATCCTTCGGTTTCTTTGGTTGGACTTTCATGGTAGCAATGGTGACACTAGGTTCTGCATCAATGATCCATCTTCCCTTTTCTGGTTTTGAATCAGAGTTTGAGTCAAAATTTGACCCTAGGGATTTCATATCAACCAACAAAGACTATTTGGAGAGACATTCATTAGTATTGTGCCAAGGGTTGTTGTGGAACTTGTACCATTTTCCCGTTTCCTTTGACTTCCCATTACCCTTCTTTGCTGGTGGTTTGGGTTAGTTATCTTGGGGTTTTCCATCCTTGCACTATCATTTGGTCTGGGATTTAGGGCCACCCTTACCATACTTTGGTTGTTTCGGATTTGTAGACCAAAGCTCCCGCTTGTTCTGCTACTTGAATTTCTTCTCAATTTTGAAATCATATCAATAAGCGTCTCCCAACGACGAGATGAAAAAAAACTCCATTTTGGTTTGGATGTACCTGTGCAGAGCCCCACGATATTTTAGGACCAGATGGTGCTCAAAGTATTTGATACCAACTTGATGTGCAAGGTATGGAAAATATTGGTGAACTATGACTCTATTTGACCCCTCTCTTGACGCAATGTGGTCCATCTCATGTACTGGTCATCATAACTTCCAACAGAGTAATATTGTTCCTTGAGGGAATAAACAAAATCCGCCCAAGTGGGTCTTGACCCAAAAATTACAGACTCATCCTCGACATGTTTATCACAGTAAGTCTCCCACCAATCTCTGACATGGCGAAGGGCCTTAAGGAGTGCGAAGGTGATCTTTTCACTATTCGAAAAATTGTGGACAGAGAAATAACCCTCTAGTAGATTTAACTATTTTTCCAAAGCGTCGACATCTATGTGGCATTCAAATAAATGAATATAAAAGTTTACTTGTACCTTGAATGGCGTCGCACCTCTAAAGTGACTGCTGGTTGAAGGTTCCTTCATTGTTGTTGGAAATCGTCGAAGGATCTGAGTGAAATTATCCATCATCTCGTTCCTCTGTCGCACGAGGGCTTCCTTGAACAATAGTTTGAAAGGATCTCCTGTCCGTTGTCTCTCTTTTATTCAGCCATGGAAGGTTTCCTTGGCATGTGAAAGTGGTTATACTTAAGATAAACAAGCTCAAGACCCAACTCTCTATACCCTGACCTCATCAGGGACATGCACTAAGAATGACAAGGAGCAGATCGCTCTGATACCAATGATCCAGATTATTTTGGGGAACAATATGAAGGCATAAATATAACAAATATATAAGAAGGAAATACATTGAGATATGGCAAGGAACACAATAATACAATAAAGCTTAGATTCTATTAATGGTTGTTTGAAATACAAAAGTCTGTAAAATGAAAAAACACACAAGCTAGCTAGAATGGTGGTAGCTTATCTCTGAGAAGAGATGTGTCGGCTACGCTCATTCGCAAGAAGATGAGTACAATGAGGATCCAAAGGAATTTTTAACATCAAACATAAATGAAAAAACCCTAAACATCTAAAACCATAACCCCAGGAGATGAACCACCAAAAGGTTTGTGGGCCTCGATGGGGGTAGTTGATACGTTAACTTCCCGAGGGTGTAACTTTTTCATATGATATCCGATTGGGGTGTTCAATACACCATTGGAAAGGTATAATTGAGGAGTACATATTCCATTCATCATAGCATGTACCTTCAATGCTAGGAGTTTTCTAGCCCAAAAAACATCTTTTAGGGACTCAAAACAACCCCAAAAGTTTGAGACCCGAAAAACTATAAAAAAATACCAAAATTGAAGCTGGTCTTTGAGTTAGTGTAATAGGTGGGTGGCCATCGATATCCACCTAGATCAACTTCTCAGGTGCCTTCTCCATGATAGGCCTCTTGACCTTCACCCTCCACTAAGTTGTGGTGTCAAATGCATCCAATGAAATGACCTTTGTGTCGTGTTTTTTCAATCTGCTTCACCCATAGCCTAAGATTGTAGTAAACATAGTCTCTAACATGGGTTCTAACATGTATGAGGCTCATATTATATTTATGGGGTGATGGGATATAAATTAATGAATTATAATAAACTAAAATTTTAATTTTAATGTTTGTACCTTATTGCACTATCTTGGTGTGTATCTTTTCAAAAAAATTCTAGTTGTGCTTTCACCTTGAAAAGATGAAATTTTGAGTGAGAACCCAAATGAAAAGTTCTATAAATATGATACTCTTTTGGCATAGTTTTTCCACCAAACATCTACACTAAATAAACAAAAAAATCAAAGACTTAAATTATATTTCCACAAAGTAGAAAATCGACAAAAAAGAAAGATTTGGTCCTAAAGTGCGACCTTAAAGTGTTTATGATTGGCTAAGATCTTGTATTCCTTGAATGTAAGGAAACATGTTAATGACCCAAGACCAAAAAACATCGTTTAGGGACTCAAAACAACCCCAAAAGTTTGAGACTCGAAAAACTGTAAAACAAAATACCAAAATGGAAGCTGGTCTTTGAGTCAGTGGAATAGGTGGGTGGCCACCGATATCCACCTGGATCAACTTCTCATGTGCCTTCTCCATGATATGCCTCTCGACCTTCACCCTCCACTAAGTTGTGGTGTCAAATGCATCCAATGAAATGACCTCTGTGTCATATGTTTTTTCAATCTACTTCACCCATAGCCTAAGATTGTAGTAAACATAGGCCATGTCATTAATAAACATGGGTTCTAACATGTATGAGGCTCATATTATATTTATGGGGTGATGGGCCATAAATTAATGAATTATAATAAACTAAAATTTTAATTTTAATGTTTGTACCTTATTGCACTATCTTGGTGTGTATCTTTTCAAAAACATTCTAGTCGTGCTTTCACCTTGAAGAGATGAAAGTTTGAGTGAGAACCCAAATGAAAAGTTCTATAAATATGATACTCTTTTGGCATAGTTTTTCCACCAAACATCTACACTAAATAAACAAAAAAATCAAAGACTTAAATTATATTTCCACAGAGTAGAAAATCGACCAAAAAAAAAGATTTGGTCCTAAAGTACGACCTTAAAGTGTTTATGATTGGCTAATATCTCATATTCCTCGAATGTAAGGAAACATGTTAATGGCCTAAGACCCATATATTAACTTTTGGGGTTACTTTGGAAGTGTTTACACCATGTTTGGGGTGCTTCATGGGATTTGGGGTACATGGTGTATGTTCAGTCTCTAGATGGTTCGAGATGGATTAACACATGAGAGATAGTCCTTGATGAGTTTGCACAACTGATATAGCTTACTCGATGTATGCATGACCTCATATAGTTTTTGGCTTAGAGTTCTTGCCTTAGGTGTTGGAGTTATTTTGACAGTTTAGTGGACACCCTTCATTGGGGCTCCATGAAGGATCCACTTGATTAGAGAGTGCCATACATGGGATGAGGAGCATTGCGTAGCTTGGAGGAGGGAATCAAGCCCTAGTTGGCATGTGGAACCTTGGATTCTTGTTCAGAGGATTGTAGATGGCTTGATGAGGCATGGGGATTCAACAAAATTATTGTAGGGGCAATTGACCTAGTGGAGTACATTGCTTAGGATATTTATGGAGTGTGTGAAGGCTTGTGATGGAGGGATATGGACTTGCCTTGTGTAGCCACATCATCTTGGAGCCATTATTGTGCACGAAACCACCTTGGAGAATGACGCATTTACTTTAGAGTGTAGCATCTCTCTTGTGTTTGCATACAAGTGCTCATTGTAGGTTACTTGTAAGTGACAAATCCCACACTATACCGTTGGCCTCCCTTAGCTCTCGTATAAATAGAGGAATGAGAGAGTATTTCCATTCATATACGTCCATTCACTCACTTGTATTCAATATTGTGATGAGATGTGAGCTAGAGAAGAGTGCCTAAACTCTCTCTCTCTCTCTCTCTAGGCACTAGGGTTTCTTGGTCTTCTTAGGTATCTTTGAGCATCTTGGAGGTATAGGGTTAGGGTTTGTTCCTTGAATTATGGAGATTAGGGTTTTTTGATAAAACCCTAAGGTGGAATTGTGAAGACAAAGAGGAGGAGAGGATGTCTTAGCTTGGAGGATGTGTTGGAGTGATTCTTTCACATTGTATCTTCTTGGTTGCTAGGGTTTTTGAATTTCCATCTAAGCTAGGGTTTGGAGAGCTAAGATGATTTGTATAATCCTTGAGAGAAGGTTATGGTATGTACATGTACTTCATATTGAGAATATTAATGAAGTTTCAACTATATATGTTCTTTATGCATTGTTATTTACAACCATATATGTCTCGTTGATTTGACATAAGTAAAAGGATGCTTTTAAGTGATTTGATATCTAAGTGAGGGATATAAGGACATGATTTTACTATTGTCATACTTCTATTGTTCTATTGTAAAAGAGTATTTTCAGATCTTGTTATTGGTTGATAAGTTGTCGTAAAAGAGCTTAAACTTATCCCTTTTGTTTGGTATCTTTTCTACTTGAATTGATGGGAATTTTGGGTTGTTTGGAAGTGAAACATTGCATTATTTACCTTGTTGTTTTGTACCTTGTTTTATAGCATCCCTAAGGTTGAAAATTCATAGGGCTACGATTTGAGAAACCTTCTAGGTTGAAGGTGATTTTTTTTTATTTTCCATTGAATTTTGAATTATGAGAAATTTCTACACTAGAGGCATCTAGCAAGACTGGAAGTATACCCACATATAGATCATCAATGGATTATTGCAGGTGAATAGGTTTTGTTTGCACACAATGACGTAGTTGCATGTCAGGGTCTTGAGATTGTATCAATTAGAGGCTAGGTTGGTAGGCCCGAGTATTGTAGGATTTTTCTTTATTTGGGAAAGAAGAACAAGAAAAAAAATAAAATATAGAAAGGAAAGACATTGAAATTTGAAGATTTGAAACAAATTGAAGCTTACTTGGCATTCTAGTGGTCCTATCTTGGACAAACATGTCTTAACCAAATGTTCAAGTGACCAACATATATATCTCAATTTGTTTGGACAACAATAATTTAGTGGGAGTTAGCACCATCCTCTAAACACATTGGAGGAATCTATCCATAACCTCAGTAGCAAATCTAAAACCGCAAGTGTAAGAGAATGCAGGGTTGAGGTAGAGCCTTGTTTCATGAATTGGACAATGGAGAGTATTATCCCATCACTCATCAATCAACTTCCATATCTTAGATCATTTGTTGAATCATTCCTCCCCATTTTTCTCTTAATACTTATGGACAACTTCTTTGGCCCTATCCATGGCATCATACAATTATCCCATTATGGGATTCTCACCATCAACCAAGCAAAAAACCTTTATCAATTTTTTTATAATGGCACATGCCTCCTACACTCTCATCCAAAAACTCTCTTGGTACACTAATCGATTTATGACTTTACCATCCAGTTTACTATTGTATGTACAAGATTCCCACTCATATAAAAGAAACATTCTCTTTACCTCGACCATAAAAGTGAGCATATACTAAAGATAAATGAAGCTGGTGGCCAAAATGTGATTGTAGGATGCACCAAATCCTTGTTCCCCATGAACTATCTTGAGGCTAGGAACATATTCATGATTATATATAAATTTGGAGATGCTCCTATTCAATTCAATGCTATCCTTAATGTAAGAATTTTTTCCATGTCCTCTAAAATCAAACAAATGCAATGGGAAACATAATGTGACCAGTACAAGGCCCAATAGCTTTGCATACAC
The DNA here is from genome assembly GCA_010110895.2 of Picea sitchensis. Taxonomy (NCBI): domain Eukaryota; kingdom Viridiplantae; phylum Streptophyta; class Pinopsida; order Pinales; family Pinaceae; genus Picea; species Picea sitchensis. The sequence continues at coordinate 479,220 of SNQJ01S0006317.1, forward strand.
ATGCTAATAGAAGCCACATAATTAAAAAGTTATTCATTCTGACTTTGATAACATGTTGTGGAGCTCTCTCTTGGATTAACCCATCCAAAGACTCACATAATGTGGTGTCTCAATTCAACAATCCTAGCCATGGAATGGGTACCCATGAAACATGGATTTTAAATTTACAATCCTCTATGGCCATATCTCTGTAATACCAATAGAGAAAGCCTCATAGGGAGGATTAGAATTAAATAAATGCATTTACAGGTGAGATAATTAAAATGCAATAGAAATAAACACACATGAATTAACATAAATCCATGGCAATGAAATTCCCATGACCATATTTCAACATAGTCACAGATATAACATACACAATACATATATTTCCATAACAAAAAATAACATTAATTGCATATTCATCAACAATGATATAACACTTTCTTTTTAACATAAAATTGTCCAAGAAATTCGCTTCGTAGAAACAATTTTCTTCCTAATCATAGGTATCTAATATGTAACCAGAGTGAAGGAACCAAGCTATAGGCCTCTATCTCTCTCAACCCAACCCATATGCTCTCATGCTGAACTAATTTTCTCCTTACAAAGCACTCTAGGCATCTCATCTAGCCATCAAACAACCATGGAACTATCTTCCACTTCCCCACATAGCACAAGGAAGATATTCCCTTTCTCTACTGAATATCCTCTTGGGGATATTCTTCCCTCTAATGCTCTTCAATGTAGGTAGAAAGAGCCTAATCTGTGGCATGCTTTCTGGAAATTTCTTGCAAGAATAATACTTGGCTCTCAAGCATCCAAAGATAAGAAAATGAATAGTGGGTGAAGGATTCCTAACTCACCTAACCTATATGTTGACCTACAATCATTTATCTTTCATCCAAGCCTGCAATTTCTTCTTCACAATGTTGATTTTTGGTCAATTTACAAATTAGTTAATAGTTGACAATGGAGACCAAAACATGAGCACTGTAGAACATGAATGTGAGAATGATGTAATGAATGGAAAACGAGACAGTGGAGAGAAATGATGGCTAACATTCCTTCTAAGACGGGGAATGAAGTACTCTTACTCATCTCATAGAGAGATGATCTCCCTTACATATACTGATTGCTTCATTTTATCATAGTTAAATTTGAGATATTAACTTGAGATTTAACTTTATTGTCAGAAACTTGCATTGAATTAGAATGAAATATTAAGGCATGTGATACTAACTTAATTTTATTAATGATTTCATCTTTTGTTTAATTTGTGAAGATCCATGAAAAGATAAATTTAACCAATCTTTGTAACTACCATTCATTTTCTTGCCTACAACTACATGGAGTGTAACGTTAGTCTTCCTCTTCTTTGGATTTGATCTATTTAATTTTAACTATGCCATCTCTTCTCAGTTGCATAGGGATCCACCCAAACAAAAATACATTGCCATCTCTTCTCAATGAAGCATAATGGGATTAACCTTCATAAGTGTAGTAATCAACTCATGTGCAGAACTTCACGGATTAAAAAAGTCAATGTGTTTTAGATGTTGCTTGAAAGTGATCACCTTCTTCCTCGTTTAGTTCACTTTCTTCTTCATATTCTTCACTTTTCTTTGTTTTGAGTACATCATTTTCCTGCTTTTTTACAATCCCATGCATTAATACCGAGTTTTCCACAATAATAACAATTTCTTCCCTTTTTGAGTGGCTACTATCTCCTTTGTTTTCAGATTTACTTTTGCCTTTGCCAAAAACAAAACTCAATCTCAATTTTCTTTTGTCATTAGTATCAAAGCAATGTCTCTAAAAATGGAATTGTTGATAATAAATATAATGTCATTGTATTTAAAATTCATATTTAATTAAACTACCTTTACAATACTTTGGCATTTACTTCTACCTATCTCTGTATAGGTACTCGGAACACATTATTGTGGTTGGGTCTATATTAAGTTTTACCATTTTTTAATGAAAAAACGTATCATTAACATAAACTTTGAATTAAAATATTTTGCTCACATACTTCCTTTACGCTTTTTGTTAAATCTAAATGGAAAAGTTGAGTTTCCCACATAGCTCAACCAATATTGACTTATGTTTTGTCCTATGGAATTGTCCACCCCAATAATTTATTGACTTATGTTTTGTCCTATGGAATTGTCCATCCCAATAATTTTTCACTTCTGCCATTTGTCCTAAATGGCCCATCCCATCCCACTGATTTTTCATATTATGATGATTTTGTTTATATTTTGCTTAAAAGCTTCATATATATTGGTATTCATTAAATGAATTATTATTATTATTTTCTTAATTTTTTTATATGTGAAATTTTTATTATTTTAAGAATTATAAAATATTCAATAATAAATAGTTTTGTTTAAGATAAATGAATACATTCAAACATGTTCTAAATTAGAATAGCCTATCTTTATTATGGTGTTGTTCATTAGCATGCTTCAACATAATTCCAATACATGCCAACATAGGCTTACATGTTGGGAATTTGAGAATAAATCCATGTCTCAAAATCTCTCAAAAAAACATGAATCCCATTTACTAGTACATTGGTTGGGAATGTGTCTCCCTATGTTATATAAAACATTGTTCTTTATTCTCTATTTGAACTCGTTAAGTAATTTCTATATTTACACCTCTGTCACATCGAGGGGATTGTAACATCTCTAATCTATGATGATAGTCAAATTTTGTATATTCAATAGATTAGCATATTTTAATTTGGGCATTGGGTCATTGCATATAGATAAAAAAGCATACATATCAATAAGTAGTGATTTTTGGACCTATAATTCAATTAAACCCGAGTTGTCATTAATTTCCTCTCTCATGGATCTCAATCAATTGCTACATGTCTCAAGGTACAATATCTGGTTTCATGTAGGGGACTAAGGTTAAATGCTACTTGAAAGCACACGACTTCACTATTGTAGCCTCAACAATGATAGTATGAGAATCTGACTTTCCTATAGATACTATTTAAGTTGAAACCACCTTTTAATCCTAGAGTATGACCTAAAACTACCTTTGATTGACTAAGAGTTTGCCTTCCTTGGACATAAGGAGATAGGGTAACAACCAAGACCTAGAGGCATTTGGTAGGAGTATTTAGGAAGTCTACCCCCTTATGGATCACCAATGGGTTATTTTAGGTGGCTAGGTTTTGTTTGCACACAATGATGTAACCACACATCAAGGTCTTGACATTGTATCAATAGAGGCTAGGTTAGTGACAATGAGTATTGCAGGTTTTTTCTTACTTTGGAAAAATAATCTCTCGCTTAATTACTTTTAAATAATAACACTTCAAGATCAATATTTTATTATTATTATTATTATTAAAGTCACTTCAACATATTGTAATATGATTATATTAAATTATAATATCATAGTGTTAATACTCTAGCATGAGGCTCTTTAAGTTCACTTGTATTCTAACGAAGAAGTCTATGAAAAGTACTATTGTAGGGAGTAATACTTCTGTCCTTTAGCCCAAGGTGTTAACTCAATTGGTTTTCATCAATGTTGTTGGACATTTGGGTAGTTTTGTACCAACAAGTGCCCAGTTCAAAAACCTTGGAGAGGCACACTAGTCTCTACCAATGATTTTACTGGGGATGATTTCTGTAAATGTGGGGAAGCATCTCTTAGGTTTCCCATGAATTTTTCCTTAAAAAAATACTTCTTCCCTTTGCTCAAGCTTTAAATTTTGATCAGTGAATTTAATTTTTCTTTGAAGGACATGGTTATGAGGTTATAACAACTCCCATGTCTTTATCCATTGACATGGATTCCATGAGATCTTAGGTTTCCCATGAATTTTTCCTTAAAAAAAATACTTCTTCCCTTTGCTCAAGATTTAAATTTTGATTAGTGCATTTAATTGTTCTTTGAAGGACATGGTTACGAGGTTATAAAAACTCCCATGTCTTTATCCATTGACATGGCTTCCATGAGATCTTAGGTTTCCCATGAATTTTTCCTTAAAAAAATACTTCTTCCCTTTACTCACGCTTTAAATTTTGATTAGTGCATTTAATTGTTCTTTGAAGGACATGGTTATGAGGTTATAACAACTCCCATGTCTTTATCCATTGACATGGCTTCCATGAGATCTTAGGTTTCCTATGAATTTTTCCTTAGAAAAATACTTCTTCCCTTTGCTCAAGATTTAAACTTTGATTAGTGCATTGAATTGTTCTTTGAAGGAAATGGTTATGAGGTTATAACAACTCCCATGTCTTTATCCATTGACATGGCTTGCTCAAGCTTTAAATTTTGATTAGTGCATTTAATTGTTCTTTGAAGGAAATGGTTATGAGGTTATAACAACTCCCATGTCTTTATCCATTGACATGGCTTGCTCTAGCTTTAAATTTTGATTAGTGCATTTAATTGTTCTTTGAAGGAAATGATTATGAGGTTATAATAACTCCCATGTTTTTATCCATTGACATGGCTTCCATGAGATTGTGAAGTCAATTTTTTTTCCAAGTCCCATAGGTCTTCTATGTTAGAAATGTCCTCCTAAGTCTTAAATTTCTTATAGGCATTTGAAAATGAGTAAAAATACCTTACTTTATAAGTTTCCATATTAGGTTGTGCTCTACTTCAATGGTCGTACTTCCCTTATCAATATGCTTTCTATAACAATAAGCATTTTAGATAGATAAACAAGTCACATTATAGAGGTGTTAGATACATGTAGATTATTAGTTAGATAAACAAGTCACATTATAGAGGTGTTAGATACATGTACATTAGTTTGGGAGCAATGTGTTGCCTCATGGAGCATGGAAACACTATATAATGAGTCATTGTGACCACTATTGTAGGTTATTACCATTGCTTAATGTAATATTTCAAGGAAATATTAAATATTAAGTGATCTCAATATTATGAACTTGAGGAATCACACACAACTCCAAAACACCATAGAATGTGAGTTATATAATGAGTCAATGTGACCTACTATTGTAGATTATTACCATGTAGATTATTACCATTACTTGATGCAATATTTCAAGGAAATATTAAATATTAAGTGATCTCAATATTATGAACTTGAGGAATGATACACAACTCCAAAACACTATAGAATGTGAGTAATAAGAGATCAAAATTGTCACTAAAACATTAAAGGAAAGTCAATTTCATTTAGTTTTCTAGTTTTTGACTATTTCTCACCAAGAACGAATTTTGAAATGAAAATTGAGGAGTGTTATAAATATCATGAACTTGAAGAATGATACACAACTCTAAAACACCATAGAATGTGAGTAATAAGAGATCAAAATTGTCACTAAAACATTAAAGGAAAGTCAATTTCATTTAGTTTTCTAGTTTTTGACTATTTCTCACCAAAAATGAATTTTGAAATGAAAATTGAGGAGTGTTATAAAACTTTAGGAATAAAACACGATCATAAAACATCTTATGATTTTGAGATTAACACATCAANAATGAAAATTGAGGAGTGTTATAAATATCATGAACTTGAAGAATGATACACAACTCTAAAACACCATAGAATGTGAGTAATAAGAGATCAAAATTGTCACTAAAACATTAAAGGAAAGTCAATTTCATTTAGTTTTCTAGTTTCTGACTATTTCTCACCAAAAATGAATTTTGAAATGAAAATTGAGGAGTGTTATAAAACTTTAGGAATAAAACACGATCATAAAACATCTTATGATTTTGAGATTAACACATCAATAACTTATCCCTATTTTCATATCAAATTGATTTTCCAATTGTATTAAGTTTTAAAATGAAATATTGATCATTAAGATTCTTTCATATTATAGTTTGAGTGAGCCTAATAATTAAGAACAAATGTTTTCTCAATCTCATCGTCCACTAGGTCCGTCTCAGTGTAACCCAAACTAAGCTGTGGAAACAGAAATTCAGCGCTTTCACCACCTATGATGGTTAGATACTATGTAGTCGAGAAAAGCTTATTTCACAAGCACTTGAGCCGGAAATCCTAGCCAAGACTTCTTTCAATCGTTACATGGAAGGAGTGGGACATTAGGTTCGAATCCAATAGTAGTGAAACTTTTGAGATACCATTAAAGAGTCAATGGCATCTTGGAAGACCCATTTGTTTGGCGGAATATTGAATTCATTTTCGGATCTTCTTCCTAAGAGATTATAAGTTCAAATCCAGAGGGGTAAGGTATGTATACTCCGTAGACTTTACTAATGAAATTTCTGGGTAAAATAGATCTCATACACCAATTTAATTGTCTCTCCTATCCATTTTTTGATAGGATCCGAGGTGACAGAAAACATCAACCGCCTCCATCGTCGAGTCCGCCATGCGTGCGAGCTATCGTTTCTAAGGTAGAAGAGGACGAGTCTCTTCACCATCGCAAAACCCATTTGCAACCTGTGAGAGCGATGCAAATTGCTCGGTGAAGAAACTAGAGAGTGAAAAGTTTCAGAAGGTTCGATTTCACAGAGAACTAAACTAAAACGCAAGTGCTGGAAGGTGTGGAGGGAGAAACACAAGATGGTCGTTGGCAATCTCTGTAGGGAGGTTTTACAGGAAGGTGGTGAGACCTGCTACCAAAATTTTTCACAATTATGCAAATCACCGAAGATATCAAAACTTGATAGCAAAAATTGAGAATGTGGAGGGCAGGTGGTCTCTTCTTTTGAAGAGATTGCCAAAGCTGGGGTGGATTTCTTCTCTGTCCTTTTTGTAGAGCCCCCGGGATCTCCTTATATTGGCTATGCTGGAATATTTTCAAAAACAAAAAAGTCCTGGTCTGGATGGACTAACAATGGAATTCTTCTTAGGATTTTATGATTTATCTCCTTATATTGGCTATGCTTGAATATTAAAAAAAAAAATAAGTCGTGGTGTGGATGGACTAACAATGGAATTTTTCCTAGGATTTTATGATTTAATTAAAGAGGACCCACTAAAGATAATTCGGGAATCTCAATAATCAGGTAGAATCCTTGGTTCTTCAAACAAGAACTTCTTAGCTCTTATTCCTAATAAAATAGAAACAATGACCTTTGAGGATTTCAAAAAAATCTTGAGCTACAATTTGATCTACAAGTTAATTTTCAAGACAATACTTAATCGGCTAAAATCTATCTTGAGAAAGATTATTTTTGAGGAACAATGTGGGTTCCTTGATAAGAGGAAAATTCATGATGTTGTAGCTCTGGTGCAGGAGGCCCTTCACTCCCTCAAGTAAAAAAGGTCGCCAACTTTAGTCCTAAAAATCAACATGTTAAAGGCTTATGATAGAGTCAGATGGGTCTTCCTTAGGCTAACACTAATTCAGATGGGTATGAATCTAAATACAATAAATTGGATCATGGGATGTGTTGAATCGACCTCTATTGTTGTCTTGATCAATGGACCGCCTTCCTCTTTCTTCGGGGCATTAAGGGGACTGGGGTAGGGGTGTCCTCTATCTCCTTTTCTATTTTTGATCATGGCCGAGGGTTTGAGCAGAGTTATTGCCAAGGCTAAAAAATTAGGCCTCTTGAAAGGAATAAAAGTATCCCCTGAAGTTTTTCTTACACATTTTCTTTTTGTTGAGGATATTATGATCTTTGGTGTAGGTAATTTAAAAGAATTCCTACAACTGAAGTCTATTTTGGATCTTTTTTGCACTGCTACAAGCATGCAAATAAATAGGTCAAAATCATCAATGATGATCTGTGCTATTAAAGAAGATCTATTGAACCCATTGGCTGATCAATTACCTTTCAATCGTAGAAGCATAGAAGTAGGGATCACGTACCTTGGTTTTGAGTTAAAACCATGTGGCTATAAGGTGGATGATTAGTTGTGGCTCCCAAAGAAAATGCAGGCAAAAATCTCTTCTTGGAATTTTCATCTACTATCAAGAGGTGGGCGACTAGTTCTCTTAAATTCAGTACTCGGTAGTATCCTGGTGTATTGGGCCTCCATTACTAAGATCCCAAATAATATTGTCACACGCATTAGGAAATTCTTCTTCTAGTTCTTATGGTCTAGCAAGAAATAAGCCACATGAATTCCCCTCGTTAAATGGATGTAGATTGCAATGCCGAAACAATTGGGAGGTTGGGGAGTAAAAAACATCTTTTGGTTTACTAAGGAACTGGTGTCTGAAAACATTTGGAGGCTTTCCCATAATTCCATGTTGTGGGAGTGGGTTATGGAAAATAAATATTTCCCAGGTAGATCGATGGTGGATTGGCTCAGAGATCTAGTCAAAACAATGGTTATTTGTTCAATAGTATAGAAATCTCTAGTTGAGGTGGTCCAAATCATAGGAGAATGGTTGGTGTGGAAGGTTGGAAATGGGAAGAACGCTCATGTAGGGGATGACCATTGGGAAGAAGCTTCGAATGAATGAAAACCGTCCAACAATTTAATATCCGATCTACATTGTTTAGGAATATTTACAATATGGGATGCAAAATTGGAAGGAATGGATGAGGTGGGTAGAACTATGTGGAAATCTCCAAAATATTTGGGTCTGGAAGGGGAACAAGTTGTTCAATGGCCAAAGTACATATGCATGCTAAAATATAACTTTATTTGATTAAGGGAAGAGGAAGAGGACTCTCTATGCTGGTCAAGAAACCCCCTAAATGGTCAATACAATGCCAAGCTAGGATATTTATCCTTGGCGGAAGAATCCTTTGGGGGAATAAAGCGATGGTAGTGGGAGGATATCTAGAAGCTACATACTTCTCTAAAAGTGAAATTGGATTCCTAGATGGCTCTTCACCAGAAGCTTCTTACATGGGACATAGGGAAAAAATGTGGATGGCATGGGCCAAGCTGGTGCCCTCTATTTAAATATGAGGAGGAAAATTCAACACATTTGTTTGTTCTTTGTCAATATGTGAGGAAGGTATGGGTAGTGATCATGTCTCTTCTTAAAGGTAAGGATTATCTTACACATAAAAACTTGGAAGAATGGTACTTCAACTGGAAAAAGTCGCAATTGGTAAGTGATTATGGCTCAAATCCTAGTCTTTCTATTTATTTTATATGTTGGGAAAGAAATTTAGTGATATTTTAGGACAAGTCTATTCCAGAGGAGGGGATTGTTGGGCTGATTGTCAATATGTCCTCTGAATTCAAAAACAAACAAAAAAGGGAAAAATCTCATAACTCAGTGATGCCAAAGTTGCAAGAAGGGGTCCCATGGGGTTTCTTCGACAAAGCTAGTTAGGAACGTCTGCTCCTCTGTGGAGTTGTTGTGGTCATCCATATTAACAAAGAGCACTTCTTCAATATACACTATGCGCCGAGTAAAGGTTCTAACATGAAGGAAGAGATGGAGGCTATGTGGACATAATTGTTTTATGCAAATTCGTTGAAGCTGAGGAAGAGTTAGGTGTTTGGGGACTAAAAAATTACAACCGACTGGGAAAACAACAATATACAAATTTAGGTGGTTAAGTTGCAGTCTCTCCTTAAAAATATTCGGTCCACCATGAATGAGTTTGAATGGTTTTCATTTGCGCACATCTACAAGGAACTCAACTCTCAGGAAAATGATTTGTCTAAGGAGGCATTAATGTTGGATATAGGTTCTTTCATAGATCAAGAACTTTACGATGGATGTCTATGTGATGAAAACATATCTTTTTATTGTAGTTCCTATATGATGATATGTATGAAGGAGGTTTCCTTCATTTTTTGAACAGGTTCATAAATTTTCTCTTAGATGTGTACAAACAAGCATTGTTTCTATGCAGTATATATAGAAAAGAATCTGTAGGAGAAGTACAAGAAGGAAGAAGATATAGACATTTATGTCACTGTGTTTTTTATGCTAGTAAATGCACAGTCCCAATCGAGATAGAAACATGTATACTCATTTTTATGAATATAAAGTTATTTTTTCTCCCTGAAAAAATGGTGCTAATAGCCAGATTGTATGGAGAAAGAGTTTTCCTACATTTCAAGGATGCATGGTTTCCTTTGGAATACACAATGGTGACTACTAGAATTATGTTCAATTGGGATGCCATATTGTCTTATCACCTCAATAGGATGATTGAAAGGGCCCATAAAGAAAAAGAAAAGGTAGGAGTATTCCCAACATTCTACATGTCATCCTATCTTTTGGATGTGGTTTGTGCTACTAATGTCTTCAGAGGTGTCAACCTGAGTTGACACATTTATGAATCATCAGTGCATGTTTATTGGAAGATTCTATAGGATAATAAATACAAGAAACATTACTGTGCTATATGTGATCATTTCTTATCCCCTCTATATAAGCTTATTCTTTGCAATGAGTGTCTAAGGTTAACTAAAGAAGTAACGAAGTTGATTAGGTATGCTAGAAGTTAGTACTTGCAAGAGAACTACACATATTTGAGAATTTTTGGTGCAATAGGATCACCACATTTGTTTCCTAGGTTTGTGTTGAATAGGTTAGTTATGTGAGATATTTCTTACTAGACTGTGTTGCAAGGTTTCAATGCTTCTTTTCTCAAAGAGGCCAAACATAAAATCTTTATTTCATATAATTTTAGCCTAGGTGATTACCACTTGAGAGATCCAAAAATAGTCAGACACGAATCCAGTTCCATTTTTGAGTACATATTTACTCAAGGCTAGTTTAGAAGACATGACCCAAAAGGTATTGTAGCTAATCACTACGACTTAATCTCCCTTTCTTGGCCATACTCTCAAGATTAGTGGGAAAATGAGCTTCCATATGAAAAATCTAAGGATTGGGATGATGTCCAAGCCAGGCTAAAAACCCTCGTTTTAGTAACTTTTAGTGCCATGTCCCTAGATGAAAAATTGCATGAAGTTGAGAGCCTCAGAAATGAAGGGGAAGAAGTTAGAGGATTTAAGAGATGATAATCAGGGGGGGTGGGGGGGAGTTGCAAGAAAAGCAATTCAAGATGAGAAAATAAGGCAACAACAAGAGGAGGAATTGAAAAGAAAAATTGAGGAGACAAGGAAAAAGAAGAAGAAAGTGCACAATTTGCTTTGGAAACAAAAAGAAAAGCATCTAAATCAAAATAGAGGAAGACAAAATTGAAATATGATTAAGATAAGGAGACATTTTAAGCTAATATGGAGATAAATGAAGAAGAGGAAAAAATCAAACAAGAAGAAGAATTGAAAAATATTGAGGAGGAACAAAGACTCCTGGCTGAGTAACTAACATACAAAGATGAAGAGGAAAGGTTGTAGGATGAATGTAAAAATAAAAAGGAAGAAGAGATGATACAATGGGAGAAAAGTGATATGAAGGAAGAAAAATAATAGCTAAAGAACAGAGGATGAAATTATTAGAAGAAGAAAGGATGAAAGATGATGAAGAGAAGTTGCAGTAGGAGGAAATGCATACAGGAGGAGCAACAAATGGTGCACAACAACAAGCAGAGCCAACTCCTACATAACATCCAACACAATAGATTACAACACCCCCTAGCAATATTATATATTTAACAGGGGAAGATGAAGCTACAAAAAAAGAAAGTGATAACGTTAAAGATCTAGTAATGGGATAGGTGTATACTCCAGGTAGTTTGGAGAATGTGCTATCATGGGGATATCATCCAATTCTAGAACCTTTGGAAGAGGTTCCATATCTTTATTCCATTGCTTATAACTGACATAAGAAGGCCATTGTTAATATAATTTAGAAGAGGAAGAGAGTGGATGTAGACAACTTTGTTATTTTCACTGTCAAGGAATCCATGCTAGACACAAAGAAGCCTATACTCAATGAATTAATATCAGTTGGGATAGACATCTATCATGATACTATTGATAAATCTAAGGATGCAGAGGAAGAAGTTAACATCATGAGTATATAGATTGTTGCAATGGAAAATCAAGAAAAATATTACGAGGGAGCTTAGGATGTAGTGAGTAAGTTCGCTGAATAACTCCTTGAGGACGAAAAAATAAATGATCAAATTAGAAAATAATTCATCACTAAGGAATTTGAGCTACATTAATTGAGTATTCAATTATCTATTCTATACAAGGAGAATTCCATTTGGAAGGAAAGATAAGAAAAATCTCAAAACCAAATAGATTTCATTGAACAAATTTGGAAGAGTCAAGGTCACAAGGACCACATAATCAATCTGTTAGGTAAGGAAGAGATGTGCAAGATTGGGAAAGCAATTAATTATTGGAGAAATTTGGTCGATGGGTCACATAATTTAATAGAATATGAATGGATGGCATGAATTAAGATCCAATATTTGATTGAAGATACTAGTAAACAAAGTAGATTGCCTAGTTTAAATATGTTAGAGGGGATTAGAGCAATCAATGAAGTGATGGACCAACTCAAGGAGATTGTAGAAAATCGAGAGATAGAATTCAGTAGCATCTCCTCATTAGAAAATGGACATCTTCAACGATTTTTTATTGGTGAAGTTAGATCAATGAATTGTATGGAGTTTGTTATTCCTAGGATCGAGAAGTACATCAAACATTTTGAGAAGGAAATCCTGATGTTAAGTTCACCCAAAGAGCATCACATGTTCACTCATCAAAATATGCATGATGAGTTATTCAAGCAATGGGGAAAGTATGACTAGGATCATCCTACAATGGAAACTCCTAGTTCATGAGAGATGTAATGGATAAGAGAATCACATGGATTTTGCATGGTAATTTTTGTTTTATTTTGTTATTACATTAATTTTTCCTTATAAATATGTAGACCCATTGCATAGAGAGTTTTGAGGCGATCGATGAAGGATTGTAACCAAGAAATACTTCAAAGTAAATTTAGAAACTCTTTTTTTGGAGGGACATTTTGCTAAATATTTCTATGTGGATTGATTCTAACTTGTGGATTATTCCATGGTTGGTTTGATGTCTTATACATCTAGTAAGGATTTCCATTCTACCAAGTCACTGTTGGAGATATTACACACTCACCTAGATAATTCTTTTCCCACGGTTGATAGTCCAATGATGAGGGTGCTTCCATAGATGAGAATATTCTCTCATGATAATATTCCCCTACAAATTAGGGTGCCTCCTACAAAATAGGGCACCTTCCCTCTTCAGTTCAGAGTTAGTTACACCTTAGTTAGAATAATGGAGGACACTTGTGCATGGCAACCTCAATTTTAACACTTGAAGCTGCATGTTCACCTCGGTTTACTCACTAGGAGGGTGCATATCACATGCATGCAACCAGGAGAGCATATATCATATGCATACATTAGTTTCTCTCACCTCCACATGTGTGAATCAATTAACTGATGATTGCATGGACCAATTAACTAGGACTAGGTGCTAGATTACTTCGGTTTCTGTCAATGAGTGTATATATCTCTCTAGATAATTGCTATGATGCATTCACTTATCCATGTAGAGTATATTATGTGTATTATTCATTTTTACAAACTCAGTGAATATAATTCATTTTTTTTCTCAATCTT
>SNQJ01S0006317.1:494942-535986 GCA_010110895.2 Picea sitchensis
GTGTGTGTGTGTGTGTGTGTGTGAGAGAGAGAGAGAGAGAGAGAGAGAGAGAACCAAGTCAATCTATTTAATCAAAGTAATCAATTAATTTAATAATTAACATTAAGTATGAATTAATCAATCAATTAAACAATAACATTAAATCCAAATAAATAAATTATTTTAATAACAACATTAAACCTAACTGAATCAATTACACTAAGGTGTTTCACACCCATGACAAGCAAAAATATTAATAATATTAATACATTATAATAATAATAATGTTCACGCGCAATGAATGTATGTGTAGTTGGAACATACATATCTCGTGTGTGCAATAGTGACAACAATCATCACATCTAATGCACAATTCCTGTATACTCACAACCAAATCTTATAGTTCAATAAAATCCGTAAGGAATTAATCAATCATTTAAACTAACATAATAACATTAATTCATCAGTCACATTAGTTCAAAATGAATGAAATTTCACCTAGATTATCATAACTAAGTTAAGCATTTAACATAATAAGAGAATAAATCGAGAACTAATATTACATGATTAAAACCCAACAACACTCTCAACTACTCGGAATCACCCTTCCTCCCTAAACTACTTCCATATTCCAATTATTATCTTTCCTCTACTAGACTATACTGAAGCGTCAACTATATTGACCTAACTCCAAATAGAACCCATAAGAGGAAGTGTCAACTACCTTGACCAAACTTTCCCAACATGCAACTAGCAGTCACCATCACACGTCTAAGGGAGTGTTGCTTAACATAGCCCTCCCACGACTCCATGTTTTTGAGGATAAACGGTGGGAAATGACTCCACCCCTCTTATAGAACTAGGGTCAACACCCTATCATGGCCCATATTATGGTGTTGTGTTCTGGGAGCTTTGTCATCGAATATCCAGTTTTAGGTAGTCAATCCACCTAAAAAACTTGCACTTGTCAAAATATCATAGCAATGCATTTGAACCAATATAAAATAGCATAAGGACAATTCCTATCATACCATTTCTCATTTGATGTCCATGAAATCAACGACTTAATATCACACTTCTCTCGCTATTACATAGCCCATTCAACTTATAGGTTAGTTTACCACATGAGTTCATGCATAACCATATACTATTGACATGTGTTTGCATTTAAAACATATCATTAAACCCGATATCTATTAGAAAAATAGGTTTGCTCGTTTCACCATAGACAATATAGCAATATTGTCACCCAACCATAGGCCGAAGCCACCCCCAATCACCTTAACCTTGACAGAGAGAATAATTCTGGAAGAAAACCCTAGACCCAATAACCAACCAATATAGCGTACCACTCTCCAAAGCTAGCATACCAAGCATAAAGTCCAAACCTTAACCAAGTGAAAGTCCACGCCTAAAACTAGAAATACAAGTTGTAGTAGTTGCAGCTACAACTACTCTCCAAACTTGTGCACTTACTAAATTTCTGTAGTTGCGAGCTGTGTGTGTCCAAATGAGATCTGACTATTGGTTGTGGAGCTTGATTATATTCCTGATTCATAGGTCTTTGTTTTCAGTTGTGTTTGTACCCGATTAATACTTTACACCCCAGAACAATGTACACTCCTCCACGCGGGGGAGTGCAGAGGGGGGTTACCCCTCTACAGGGTCCAGGGAAAAGCGGGCCCCCGAAGGAAAAATTGCCTTGTAAATGTATATTGTAATTTCATTGTATATCTAGACCGTTCATTATAAGGTCGCATATCTGACGGTAGAGTTTATGTTAGGGTTTTTTTTCCCTATAAGGAAACCCTCTTTTATGAGGGAAATGTATTGCGGCTATGTATCATTGCAAATATTGTATTCTGAGTGAGGAGACTGTGAGAGAAAGAAGAGGAAGTTACAATGGGTGTGCTGTAGGTTTTATCCCTTCATTTGCTGGATAATAATAATAAAGGAAGGACCTGGCAATTTCTCTAGTAGACGTAGACCACACTGGGTGAACCACATATATCTGTGTCTCTATTGTATTGTGTATCTTTTGTGTTTTATTTCCGCATTTGTTTTATTTTATTGCTCCACGATCTTGTTTTTCTAACTCCAACATCCTGTATTTATACTGCTCTTCCTTAGCTATCTGGGTTGAATTCTCTTTCTGGAGACTAAAAACTCAATATTAATTATTTTCTTTAGTCGACTTGTCTTCTAGGGTTATGTCCAATGCTTTAGGGTTTCTTCTTGATTTCCAGAATATTCTAGTCTTATCAGGGTTACATGTGGAGGTTTGATACCTCCTGCAACTACTATAATATCAACACTCCCTCCTAGCTGGGGAGGTATTAAAGGTAATGGTATTGAGAAAAAACATACCATTCAACAGGTAGTATAGTCATAGCCATGCAAACTATCTCATGATCAAATCACGAGCACCATCATCACTATCCGCATCATCTGATAGCATCAACTGCATCATCTCTCGAACCCATACTCTAGCCGAGTAATTAGGCATGATGATGAATAAGTCACTCACTCCACAGAGTGATACAAGAATCATTCTTCTCACCTGGACATATGTCCTAGAAGAATAATTGTTCCAATCAGATGTTGGAAGCCTCATCATGGGCTACAAGGATTATTCTTCTAATCCGGACATACGTCCTAGAAGAATGTCTATCCTGGACCATTTTCCATAGGAAGAATGTTTTTCCACCAATATTCATTCTTGCCTGGACCATTCTCTGTCTAGAGAATCTATGTCCACCAACACACTGACTATCCATCTAGCTGGATATCATCTCTAAAACTAGTGATAGTCTCCATGGCAATCAGAACAATGCCATCCAATAGAACACAACTGTGTCTATTCATAGTAGTATACAACTACTATCCAGTGGTACACAACCACACCAAGTAGCACACAACTACTAACCAGTGACACATAGTCACAACCAGTGGAACACATCCACCACAATATCATACAACTAATGTCCAGAGACATACAGTCTCCACAACAATCATATCATCTGATATCAACTTGCATAAAACAATATCATGATATAAACTGAGTCAAATGGGCCATTCTTCCACTCACATCAGTGAGATCTGGAAGAGCATCTTCCCTTAGAAAGTAAAACATTAGGTATGGGCTATCTGGACTATTCTTCTTAAGCATAGAAGAATAACTGTCCCTGATTTCTGAGCCTGGACCATTCACCTAACTGGGCCATTCCTCTAACACTAATCATAGTACAACCTGGAGAGAATGAGTCTACCCTAGGGAATGTCTGTCCCTGATTGCTGAATCTAGACCATTCACCTAAATGGGCCATTCCTTTGGCACTAATCATAGTGCAACCTGAAGAGAATGAGTCTTCCCTAGGGAATGACTGTCCAAACCATTTACTAAGGAAATTACTGTCCTGCACCAACCTCCAAAACAAACCATTCTTTGAAACTGCTCACAATTGTGAACTTAGAAAGAATGACTGCCCAACAAGGCAGACCATTCTACTTGACCACTTCTCAGAGTGACTTCCAAGAAGAATGACTGTCCTAGGCCATTACCCCACACTGGCCACAAGGGGGATCGTTGTCTATGGTACATAAAAAATCTATTGAACCATTTTCATTACGAAAATGACTTTCCGACCTGGACCATTTTTTGAACTGGAAAATGCTTGTCCATCAGAAATCTCAAACCACTTTCCGAACTGGAAAGGAACTGCCCATCCTGGACAATTTTTCCAAACTAGAAGATGACTGTCCATGAATCAATAACATATCAGTGCTCCCTCCCAACCTGGGTCTAATCACTTCCTTTTCCAATAAGGAAGTCTTCTCCACGAGCCCCAACTTGTATTTTAAGTACACATACTTTTCATATTTGAACAAAGGCTTTATCAAAATATCTTCTATTTTCTCATCGGTGGAGATATACTAGAGAAACACTTCTTTGTTCTGGTATTTATCATGAAGAATATAATTCTTGATCTTAATGTACTTCGGTCTTGTCATGGAACATTGGTTTTCTATGGAGGCTTCACATTGCTCTAATCATTACAATATATTATGGTCGAATTCAACACTTCTGTTTACTGCTAGCTCACGACATCGTGGCAAGTCTCAAACTGAAACATATCCAAGTAGCACTTCTTCTGTCATCATGATATTTTTCCATGGATTATCAATCCATCATCCCGAACTTATGAGTAACCATTATGATACATTATTTCTGTCATATAAGGTTTTTACCACGCTTCTGTTGTATATGAGATACTCTGCATCAAGTTTCTTGAATCCATACAAAGTCTTATTCCATTTGCATACATGGGTCTCTTTCTGGTATACGCTTCTTTTTCAATTTTTCTTTATTGGGAAGAACAAACTTTTACATGTAAATTTCAATCCATGGATATTGCAAGAGGTATATCTGGTTTACTGGAACAAGCTGTCGTCATAGTCTTCTTCATCCTTCTGGAAGAACCTCTAGTTATGAATCTCAGAATGCTTCCATTCATAAGTCTTTTTCACATTTTCTTACATACATTTTTCTTCATCACAACTTCTATATCTTCTAGTTTATTGCTTCTAGTGGGTTCAAACCAAGCTGGTAGTCTTATGATTTTCGGTATAATAACTGGTTGTTCTGGATTTTATTTCTTTCTTGGAATCTTTGTGTTCTTCCTCATGTTCCTCTTTTAGCTTTTGGGTTCATGGAGTATTCTATAGATTCCATTCCCTTCCTTCCTGAAGATTCCAACTTCTTCCTTTCATCATAGGAACATGGACGTAGATGGAAAACCAAGGATACTTAAGACTTCTTTTCGAAGAAGACTTTTTCTAGAGTCAAATTGAACACATGCTGCTTATCATGGTTGCTACTTTCAATGGGAACATGGACATATACTTCATAATCCTCAATGGATCATATCATTTGGTATTATCTCCCTTCTAATCCTTGCTTCATGCATGAATGCATGCTCTTCTTTTGGAAATCTATAATCAACTCCCTCCGTCTAAGAGAGTCCATGCTTCTGTTTGCATCCTTATTTCCTTTTGCAAAGTGTCACAAGTCTTTTTCTAATTTCCTCTTGATTGCTGACTTCTTTCTGTTTTGACTTCTTCTGGGTTTCTTTAGGTTTGATTTTGATTTCGTCTTATTTGGTAGATTTTACTTATATAATAGCTTCCATAGGAATTGTTACCAAATATTGTCAATGTACTTAATATTTTCATGTGTATTTCTTGACTTGTAGTCATTGTGATAGCAATCCTTATCTTTTATTCTTCCATAGGTATTGTTTCACTTGAACATCTTATCTTCTAAGAA
The DNA here is from genome assembly GCA_010110895.2 of Picea sitchensis. Taxonomy (NCBI): domain Eukaryota; kingdom Viridiplantae; phylum Streptophyta; class Pinopsida; order Pinales; family Pinaceae; genus Picea; species Picea sitchensis. The sequence goes on from SNQJ01S0006317.1 coordinate 500,248, forward strand.
ATATATATACATGATATGTATAGGAACTATGTAAACATGGTATGTACAAGAACTTTGAAGAATATTGTTACCTTTACTTAGAAGAAGGAGTCTGCTTTATCCTCCTTGGCCTTCTTTGAGGGTTCCCTTTCTTCGGCAACTGATGCTTTGTCTGTTTCCTTCCTTTTCTTTAAATCAGGACAATGGTTCCTGTAGTGACCATATTTTCGACAGTTGAAGCATTGTATTTTTGATATATCCTTTTCTTGATTTGGTTTCTTTCTCAAGCCAAACTTATTTTTATTCATGAAATTCTTGAACTTTGCTATGAAGGCTTGATCTTCATATTTATTTTGGGATTTCTCTTTTGCGTTAATCCTTGATTCTTCTTGTGCACAGAAAGTCAAAATTTCTTCAAATGTGGGATACTCCTTTCTTGTTTTCATGCTTGCGGAAAATGCATCCCATGTCTTGGGAAGGATGTTGAGTACTATATTTACTAGTTCCTTTTCTGAAACGATTTCTTCAATAGCTTGTGGTTGATCTCTTAACTAAGAGATTCTTACAAAGTATGATGTTATGCTGTCATCATCATTCATTTTCATGTCACAGAGCTCATTTAGACTCATTACTTGTCCAATGTTTCTAACTGAGAAGAGATTAGTTAGGGCATCATACATCTTCTTAGATGAGTCAATATGAGAAATGTAGGATATCAAGTGGTATTTTACAGAGTCCACTATGATACTCATAGCATTGATGTCATTGTCCTTGAACTTCTCCATATCTGCAACATTATGAGGTTCCTTCTCTTTTCATTCTTCAAACTGTGGTTCAATGATCTTTCCTTTCACGATATCCAATAGTTTATTCTTGGCAAGGATGAGGTAAATCCTTGTCTTCCATGCTCTGAAGTTAGAAACCCCTTGTAATTTCATAGAGTAAGTCATGATTGCTTTGACTTGGTCAACCCTTGACTTTGACCAAAAACTCAAACTTGACATCTTGACTTGCTGAGAGTATCAGGAGGTGCAGTAGGCTAGGGTGCACTAATTTATCCACGAATTAAGTCAAGATATTCACTTAAGTTTCCTTAACAAGAGGGTTAGGGTTTCGTTGCGGCAACAAAACTTTGACTGCAACAGGCTCCTTGGGCCTATTACAAGGTTTACTTAAGTTTCCTTAAGAAGAAGGTTAGGGTTTCGTTGCAACAACAAAACTTTGACTGCAATGGCCTCCTCGAGCCTATTAAGTTTACTTAACAAGAGGGTTAGGGTTTCGTTGCGGCGACCTATTACAAGGTTTACTTAAGTTTCCTTAACAAGAGGGTTAGGGTTTCGTTGCAGCAACAAAACTTTGACTGCAACGACCTCCTCGAGCCTATTACAAGGTTTTATATTAAAATTTATAAAGCAAAAATATTATCCAAGTTAACCAAGCATCGAGGTTCGTGTACACAAAATGACCAACACAATCAAGGTTCGTGTACACAAAATGACCAACACACATCATGAGTTAACCACAAGTTAATCCACATCATGATTTAACCATGAGTTAAACCAAATCCTAGCACCTAAGCACCAATCCAAATGGAGGAGAAACCCACATGCAAGCCTTTTCTTTGAACTACGCATCAAATGTTATTAAGTGCACTAGCATATAAAAACACCTAAAGGTGCATTTTCCTGGCAGATGTGGGATATATCCCAAGAGTAAAGTGCGCCATCAAAATCCGATTTTAAAGAGCCAGATCCCTAACAATGCATATATAACTCGAAGTCTAAGTATCAAGTGGTAGTGAGCATATGATAATAATTTGAATGCATATAATTTGTGTAAGAATGGTAATCTCAGGTGTGCATAGCATCCAACTATCAAATAGATATATTATTTTTATTACCCAAGGATTGGGCCGCCCTAGATGCTAAGTGTAAAAATGATGTCTCTCAAGTATCTAAGAGAACGCCAAACAAAAGGTTACGGTTTGGATTCGAGAGTGGTACTATTGTTTTCTGGCTTTGGGTTTTACGATGGAGCATGACTTTCTTCTAGTCACTTGCTGAAGTTCTGCCACATTCTCCTCCATTTGCCTCCTCAAATGGCATAAAAAATTCCAGAGGTTCTCCCTTATTTCATTCTAATCAAATGACATGGAAAAGGTTTGCACTGGTTGCTGCTATTTAGGAAGCAAGGAGACGACTCATGTTTGAAAGACAAATGAATTTTGTTGGAATAAAGTTTGGGGCAGTGCCACCAGGAGGTGAAGTTAAAAAATGATTGTATAACAATGGGTTTAAATCAATGTTAGCTACATAGAATGTCCAGATGTCAAGATAACTTGGCGTGTTTAAGATTAAAGCTGTAACAAACATTGTGAATGCCAAATAGAGACATGTATACCTCTTTGCAATAGTGATTGGTCAAAAAAATTTGGCTGATTACAATTTCAGAAGGTCCATCTGGTAGGTGATAAGTATTTGAGTAGAAGGAACCCATGTTTACTCGAACTCCCAACCACAAACTAAGTTGAGAGTGAGCGTTGTTTGCCAAATGTCTAAAATCGTTCATCGATGGTTGATTGATTACATGAAGATAGATCTTGGATTGTCGAGTCCCTGTTTTCATATAAAGAGAATGAACATTTAAGCAGCACGAGCATCGAACCTAAGCATCATATGTTATCAAAGATTATTTTAATGTTGAAAATTCAAGCAGTAAAATGCTAAAAGTCAGAAGGGATTTAAGGGAGATTTTCCTGGTGGTGAAATTGAATACAAATTAAGGTTCCATTTTGCAAGACCTCGTTTAATTCCTGATCTTACCGATGTGCCTAAAGAAGTTACCAATGAGGAAATAATTTCCATGAAAAAATTAGATCATATTTTAGGCTTGATGAACATCTGAACTTTCCATATTTTGAGTACAACATCACCGAACAGTTCTATATAGTTAAGCATGAAATGTACAAGTGACAAGATTCTCCAAGATTACAAGGCATCAGGTTATTACTCATAGTTCATCTCCAGAGGTAACATTTGATTAAGGAGACAGTGAACTTACAGGTGGCAACATATCTCTATTTCCTAGGTAGGGAACCAACAGATGGAAGACAAGTGGTAGTTTGGGGCTCTTTGCAAATAGCTCCAACATTTTGAGTCCAAACAAATTTGATCAATGACACCAATTTCTAGGAGGAAGTTACTAAGATCCATGTCCAAGTTCGCAGGTGTCGGAGTAAGAAGAGAAATCCCAAGGTTTCAGGGAGCATTTGTACACTTGTCATTGTTTTGTAACCATATCCTAGAAATTAGAGAGTTGTTTGCATGAGTCATTACCTTTTGTAACAATTACTATTTTTAGAAAGCAACTAGAAGGATCGAATTCTAGAGCTAGTGCAAGTTGCCTATATATTTGTATGTAAAAATATGAAGAAGGGTTGGACTGACTAGAGGGAGACCTTCCTTTGTGGCTGGAAAAATTTGTACGTTCTCACGAATTTTAATACAAGCAGAGACTGTTTTATGATACCAAAGATTCATCACAATGTCCCCTTTAGTGTGTTTTCCCCAGTTCATATTCATTTCATTTCTGTTCTTTCTTCTAAGCATAACTAAGAGTAAATGATCGGAATTCATCCTTTATAGATGCTCCCTTCATGTAGTTAATGCAGGTGCCATGTTTAATGATTGCTGGTCCATAATTCACCCTTAGGTGCTCTGTTCATTGTAGTCAGCCTTCATGTTACTTCTTCTAAAGTTACAAATCAGAATTCATCCTTATTAGATGCTCTCGTTTGTAATGGGATTTCCTTATTTCCGTCTTATCATCATCTGAATATTGTATTGCTGAAAGGTGTGCTTATTTTGCCTCTGTTCCCTCAGACACACATAGCTGTGTTAATATTCATATCATTTCAGATTTGACTCCATTTCCCAATGGTACTTTCTCTCTTTTTTGTCCTACCATCTCTTTAAAACAAAAAAAACCTATCTTATACCAGAATCTGACCTCTGAGTCTTATTATTGTATATATTTCTTGATTTTGAAAGCGTTTTGCTTTTGAGAGATCCCTCTCTGATTATATAGGTCAGAATACAATCTAAAGATGGTTGAAATGGTTATGTTAGGGTTTCTTTGATACAACCCAAAGAAATTTCCAAGTGTTAACATATTGGCATCGTTGTCGGGGAATCAAAAGTTAAACTTTCCTTGGGAGAAACGACAAAGTTCAGATTTGATTGTTGATGGTGGACAACAGTCAAACACAAGGAGGTCGTAAATCATCCACGTGGTGACTCCATTAGCATTGGTATCCATATGTCCGAGTATCAATGATGACTCCAATGTCTGAAGGTTTTAAAGCTTGAAGAAGGTACTAGTGACTCCACTGGATTCGATGAAGAACTCAAATGCTGCTATAATTGTTTCAAGGTATGCATGTTTGGAATTTTCATAGATTTATGGTTTTCCAAATCCTTTACCCAAGGATGGATATTGTTTGAGAAATGGTCCAAAATTTAATGGTGAGGATTTGAGTTTGAATTTGAAGCATATATCAAATTTTTGTTATTTTACTGATCTTCTTAGAGTCAAACATGAAGATGTTTTCCTTAGACTGTTTCATGATTCATTCCAAGGAAAATGTAGGAGTTGGGTTGAAGGTTTTCCTGCTAGATCTATTATAACTATTACAACTTTTTGGGTTGTATTCTTGGAAACATGGATGGAGAAGGTAGATTTTATGGCATATTCTCCTTCCATTCAAGGTTTTAAAGAATGGAATGATACATACACCGATGAGGAAGTGGAAGCAAACTTTTTTTCATTTTTTTTTCTTATTTAAAGTCATGTAAATGCATTTCAAAAGATAAAATCCAGTTTTTGGATGAATTTGTCAAGGACATTGAGAAAGAGATTGAGGTTTTAAAATATCAGGAAATACCCCTAATTGTTCAATTTAAGGGCCTTTGTTTTGAAGCTTCATTTCAGCATAACCAAAAGGACACATTGACGCCCTTGTCCTTCGATTTTGAAATTGAGAATGAAGATGAGATTGATCATTTACAAGTGAAATTACAGTTTGAGCAGTCTTGTCATGGAAATCAAATAGAAGAATATCTTGAGGGTTATCATGTTTTTTATGATCCCATACCCGACTATATGGATGAGTTTTTCAGTTGGGATAGTTTTTCATGCTTTCGCTATAAAGATCAAATCTGTTATTAGTGGTTTTTTCCATTACATTTTTCAATTTTGACTTTGACCAAGTATGATAAAAAAGTTTTATTATTGGATCAACTACTTGCTTGGATTCCCTGGAACTTTTCTATTACTTGATTGAGAAATAATTTTTAGTAGAGTAGGTAGGAGAGTGAATAAGCTTGACATGGTGAGCATTTCTTTCAACAATTTTTCAGTTTGGATTTGTTTTCAGTTAAGGATTGTTAGATTGCAGTAGTTGTATTTATCATTCATTTTCAGGTTGCAAGTTGGATAAGATTTGTTCATTGTGCTCTGAGGGTAAGAAGGCTAATTATTTAAATATTGTTTTCTTGGGAAAATGAAATGATGACCAAGTGGCTAAGAAAAACATAAAAATCTTGTTGTTTTTAATCAATATTTGGTCCTTTTTAGGCCAAAATTGGCTCCTCGGGCCTATTACAGGGTTTTATATTAAAATTTATTAAGCAAAAATATTAGCCCGAAGGCTAATCTCCAATTATCTAAGTTAAACAAGCACTGAGGTCCATGTCCACAAGCTGTCAAGCACCTACACCAACATACATCACGATTTAACCACAAGTCAAGCCAAAGCCTAGCGCTAATCCAAGTGGAGGAGAAACCCACATGGGAGCCTTTCCTTTGCACTACGCGTTGAATTTCATTAGGTGCTCTAGCATATAAAAACACTTGAAGGTACATTTTCCTGACAGATGTGGGATATATCACAACTCGATATTAAAGATATAGAGCCCTGACAGTGCTTATCTAACTTGAAGTCTGAGTATCAAGTGGCAGTAGGCAGATGATAATAATTTGAATGCATGTAATTTGTGTAAGAATGGTAATCTCAGGTGTGCATAGCATCCAACTATCAAATAGATATATTATTGTTCTTACCCAAGGATCGAGTCATCCTGGATGCTAAGTGTAAAAAGTATGTCTCTCAAGTATCTAAGAGAATGCCAAACAAAAGGTTATAGTTTGGATTTGGGAGTAGTACTATTGTTTTCTGGATTTTGGTTTTACGATGGAGCATGACTTTCTTCCAGTCAACTCCCTGAAGTTCTACCACATTCGCCTCCATTTGCCTCCTCAAATGGCACATAAACTGCCAGAGGTTCTCCCTTATTTCATTCTAATCAAATGACATGGACAAGGTTTGCACTGGTTGTTGCTATTCAAGAAGCAAGGAGGTGACTCATGTTTGAAAGATGAATTAATTTTGTTGGAATAAAGTTTGGGGCAGTGCCACCATGAGGTGAATTTAAAAAATGATTGTATAACAATGGGTTTAAATCAATGTTAGCTACATAGAATGTCCAGATGTGAAGATAACTTGGAGTGTTTAAGATTAAAGGTGTAACAAACATTGTGAATTCCAAATAGAGACAAATATACCTCTTTGCAATAGTGTTTGGTCGAAAATATTTGGCTGATTACAATTTCAGAAGGTCCATTTGGTAAGTGCTAAGTATTTGAGCAGAAGGAGCCTTTGTTTACTCGAACGCCCAACCACAGTCTAAGTTGAGACTGGGCGTTGTTTTCGAAATGTCCAAAAATATTCACCGACGATTGATTGATTACATAAATATAGAGCTTGGGTTGCATAGTCCCTTTTTTCATATAAAGAGAATGAACATTTAAGCAACCCGAGCATCGAACCTAAGCATCGGAGGTTATCAAAGATTATTTTAATGTTGAAAATTCAAGCAGTAAAATGCTGAAAGTTAGAAGGGATTTAAGGGAGATTTTCCTAGTGGTGAATATGAATACAAATCAAGGTTCCATTTTGCAAGACCTCGTTTAAGTCCTGATATTACCGATGTGCCTAAAGAAGTTACCAATGAGGAAAGAATTGCCACAAAAAAATTAGATCATATTTTAGGCTTGAAGAACATCTAAACTTTCCATATTTTGAGCACAAAATCACCGAACAGTTCTATATAGTTAAACATCAAATGTACAAGTGGAAAGATTCTCCAAGATTACAAGGCATCAAATTATTATTCATAGTTCATCTCCAGAGGTAACATTTGATTAAGAAGACAATGAACTTATAGGTGGCAACATATCTCTATTTCCTAGGTAGGGAACCAATAGATGGAAGACAAGTGGCAGTTTGAGGCTCTTTGCAAATAGCTCCAACATTTCGAGTCTAAACAAATTTGATCAATGACACCGATTTCTAGGAGGAAGTTACTAAGATCCATGTCCAAGTTCGCAGGTGGTAGAGTAAGAAGATAAATCCCAAGGTTTCAGGGAGCATTTGTACACTTGTCATTGTTTTTTAACCATATCCTATAAATTAGAGAGTTGTTTGCATGAGTCATTACCTTTTTTAACAGTTACTATTTTTAGAAAGAAGATATAAGGCTCAAATTTTGGAGCTAGTGTAAGCTGCCTATATATATTTGTATGTAAAAATCTGAAGAAGGGTTGGAATGATTGGAGGGAGACCTCCCTTTGTGGCTGGAAAAATTTGTATGTTATCATGAATTTTAATACAAGCAGAGAGTGTTTTCTAATAACAGAGATTCATCACGATGTCCGCTTTAGTGTGTTTTTCCCCAGTTCATATTCATTTCATTTCTGTTCTTTCTTCTAAGCATAGATAAGAGTAAATGATCAAAATTCATCCTTGATAGATGCTCCCTTCATGCAGTTAATGCAGGTGTCATGTTTAATGATTGCAGGTCCATAATTCACCCTTAGGTGCTCTGTCCATTGTAGTCATCCTTCATTTTACTTCTTCTAAAGTTACAAATCATAATTCATCCTTATTAGATGCTCTCGTTTGTAATGGGCTTTCCTTATTTCTGTCTTATCATCATCTGAATATTGTATTGCTGAAAGGTGTGTTTATTTTTCCTTTGTTCCCTCAGAAACACATAACTATGTTAATCTTCATATCATTTCAGATTTGACTCGATTTCACAATGGTGCTTTCTCTCTTGTTTATCCTACCATCTCTTTAAAACAAAAAACAAACCTATCTTATACCAGAATCTAAACTCTCAGTGTTATTATTGTATATATTTCTTGAGTGTGAAAGCCTTTTGCTTTTGAGAGAGCCCTCTCTGATTGTATAGGTCGGAATACAATCTAAAGATGGTTGAAATGGTTACCTTGGGGTTTATTTGATACAATCCAAAGAAATTTCTGAGTGCTAACACAAGGTACAATGTATCAAATAAAAGAACTGACAGTTTCTAGGAAACTGTGTCCTTCTCTCAAAGACGACTGCACAAAGAATGAAACTTCTGCTCAGTGAAGGTCTTGGTGAATATGTCTACATTATGTTTTGTTGAAGGAAAAAATTGCAGGTCGATGATCCCTTCGTGTACTAAGTCCTGGATGTAGTGCATGTGGATCTTGATGTGCTTCATCTGTTGCCTCTGAGCCAGATCTTTGTATAACTTCAGAGTGTTGTGGTTGTCACACCGGATGGCGATCGACCAATGAAACTGAATTCCCAACTCAGTGAGAAAATGTTGTAGCCACATAGCCTGAATGGTTATGTTAAATACCCGTATATACTCTCCCTTAGTTGAAGATAGAGAAATAACAACCTGCTTCTTTCTCAACCAACATATGGGCCCATAATCTAGACTAAGTGAGTAACCAGATGTGGACTTGTGATTAATGTTGTCACCAACCTAGTCAGAATTAGTGAACTCGATGAGGTCCAATGCAGATTCTATTGCATAGTGAATCCCAAAGGTGATGGTTCCATGTATGTATCAAAGGATACACTTTGAAACCTTCCAATGTAGCTCATGTGGCTCTTGCATGAACCGAGAGACTGCTCCGACTACATAAGAGAGGTCTGGTCTAGAGTGTGTGAGATACAACAAGCTCCCCACTAGTTTTATGTGCAGTGTGTTGTCCACCAATGGAGTTTCTTTACCATCGTCAAGGCTGACTCCTCACAGGAAATGAGTCAGGGAAAAATTGCAATCTGTCATATGGAATCTCTCGAGGAGATCTCGTGCATACTTGGCCTGAGACTGTTTGATGCCTGATGCACCTTGACTGATCTCGAGACCAAGGAAGAAATGTAGAGGACCCATGTCTATCATCAAGAACCTATCATGCATAATCCTATTGACTGTAGTAATCACTAAAGTCGAGCAACCGATGATCATCAAATCATCAACATACAAAAATAGGAGTAGAAGTGAATCAACCGTCCCGAGGATGTAAATGTTCAAGTCTAACTTACAATGTACAAAGTTTTGTGACAATAGGTAGGATTCCATCTTGGAATAACATGCCCTAGGGGCTTGCTTGAGGCCATAAAGGGACTTCTTCAGTCGACATACGGAATATGGATCCTGCATGAAGCCCTGGGGTTGCTCCCTATAGATCTCCTCAGAGAGATCTCCGTGAAGAGATGCATTCTTCATGTCCATATGATGGAATTCTCATCCCTTGGTTGACGCAATGAAAAGTTCCAAGCATTTGGAATCCATCTTTTCTACTAGAGTGAAGGTATTGTCATAGTCAATGCCATGCACCTGCTGGAATCCTTTGGCGAGTGGATTGGATTTGTATTTGCTAACCTGTCCATCTACTGTTCTCGTGGTCTTGTAGAACCATCTGCACCTGACAAGTTTCCTTCCTAAAGGAAGGGGAGCTAGATCCCAAGTCTGGTTCTCTAGGAGGGAGTTGTACTCCTCCTGTATGGAGTATTCCCAAAAAGTATTCTCAGCAGCCTCGGCATAGGATTGTGGATATGAAGACTGAACCAAGAAAATATGCCTGGGTTCCATCGATTCAGGGGCAGTGAGTGCAATAGGAGGCTCCTAGAAATCATATCAAGTCCTCCTGGTATTAGCTGGATCCCCAACAAGATCTTCTCCATCCTGAAGAGTAGTCTTGGGCCACTTGGGCCTCGACTATGGCTCTGCATCTGCATGCATTGACTCTGGATTTGCATATGCATATGTGTGTATTGACTCTGCATCTGACTGTACTGAATCAGTATTTGAATCATCTAAATCATATGAATAATAACTCTCATCTGAAGAATATTCGACATGTGCATGCTGATCATATCTGACAGGTTGAAGAAAAAAAGTGTCTGCATGCGGCTCCTGAGGTGCATGCGAGATACTTTCCTTGAATTGGACATTGCTCTCAATGATGAACCAATCCATAGAGGGATCAATGAGTCTATATCTCTTCACATCGTCTGGGTATCCAACAAAGATACACTCTGTACTCTGTGGATCAAGTTCCTTCCTCTTCTAAGAGGGAATCTTGGCCCATGCACATGAACCTAATATATGAAAGTGGGTCACTTCCGGTTTGAGGCTGCTCCAAGCCTCGAAGGGGGTCTTATGCTTGACAGATATATGGGGATATTTGTTTTGGATGTAGTTCTCACAATTAAGTGCTTCAACCCATAATCTTTGTGGAAGTGACTTTGCATGCAACATGCAAAATGCCATCTTTTTCAGGGATCTATTCTTCCGCTCAACAACTCTGTTTTGCTGCAGAGTATAGGGAACCGTGTGATGCAACTGAATCCCGACCTCAAGACAAATATTTTGTAACTCATGGTTGACATACTCCCCCCCATTATTTGTTCGGAGGACTTTGATATTCCTTCCTGAATGTGTCTCAAAAAGGTCTTTGAAATCTTTGAGATGATGAAAGACCTCAAATGTTTTTCCTGAGAAAGAAAGTCCAAGTGTAGCATGAGAAATCATAAAATAAAATGAGCATGTACCTTTATTTACTGATAGATGGATGCAAAAAAGGGCCCATGAGATCGCTATGGATCAGATCCAAAGGAGAGGAGGCCTTCTGAGTCTTTCCTTTGTCGAACTTCTCTTGAGGGTGTTTTCCAAGGACACATCCCTCACAAATTCCTTTGGAGAAGTGGATGTCAGGTAGACCTTCAACCATTCCCTAATTTCTAAGATGTTGCATGTATATGAAATTCAAATTCCCAAACCTTTTGTTCCTTATCATACTGCTTTCATCAGCATGCATAAGCAGTAATGCAGAATCTGGTTCAATAAATTTAGAAAATGTGTAGAGTCTGGATTGGTGATTTACCTCACCAATAGAAAATTTGGAATTGGTTTGCATGTCATAGATATCCACAACATGAGGTGTGAATAATACTCTATTTCTGGTGCTAGAGTTTGTCATCTGATACACAAAAAGAATATTGACGAAGATTTTGGAAATGTGTCGCACACTCTCAAAGCTTTGGTTTATGAGTTCAACTCTCCCTTTTCCGGTGACTTTGACTGGAGATTCATCCCCCATAAGAATATTAGGACCTTTGCATGCATCCAATGAATAGTATACTTCCTTTGTGGATTCCATGTGGTGTGATGCACCTGAATCTACAATCCAAGCATTAGGAGAGAATTTAATGGCAATCAAAGCATGGCTAGAATTACCTTTCTTGGGGTTTTTATCTTCTGGATTCTTCTTCTTGGCAGCCTCAGGGATGCAATCTCCAAGGTTGTTTTCCTGAAGTATTTGTGACATTTGATATATTTTCTTCTGCATGTATAGAGATTCTGGATGGAATCCTCATTGGTAGTAAGTGCATTTCTTCCCTTTTCTTCCCTTTCCACCTTTGGATCCAGAGGAATCGTTGAGGGGTTTTGAGTACCCTTCCTTCTTTGGATTTTCATGTGCCTTCCCCTTTTCTTTGTTTTTAGATTTATGATTTTGGTGACTGCTACCATATTGCACAAAAAGTGCATGCTCCTTTGATCCTTTAATTTTTCCCATGTTGATGAGCTTGTTCTTCTCTTGCGTCAGAGACTCGATAAATACCTCAAGAGAGGGAATTTTCCAGGTGGCTCTAGAGGCGATCCTAACTGAATGAAATGTGGATATAAACAATGAGTATTCTTGACCAAGTTTGGAAAGAATGGTAAGAACCATTTGTTTCTCATCCTTAGATTTATCAACCCTGCAAGCCTTGAGTTGCGAAAACAAATCCTTATATTTGTTAAAAAAATATTGGAGATTGTCGAAGGTTTTTGGATCCAAAGTGAGCAATTCCACCTCGAGCATATGTCCCCTCATCTCATCCTATTTTCCAAAAATTCCTTCCATGGTGGTCCAGAGGAGACTTCATTTTGGGTTCTGGAGGATATGTGAAAGAAAGAGAGACTCGAGGAGAAGTAGGTACGATAGTTCCATGGCTGCCTGCCCGATTCAAACGCGGAACTTTCTATGGATGATGTTGTTTTTGTCTCTGTGTTCATGGTTAGCTTGTATAATCCTCTGCTTCAAAGATGAAATTCCATCTTATGTTCCATGCAAATAAATTATATGATTGTAAGAATAATTTCTTTTGGAAATTCCATTTTCACCATTGCCTTCAATCTTCACACATAAAAGAGTTTAATTGTCTTTCCTAGAAATCCGTTGGCTCTTATACCATGTAAATATATTGAACCTACACATAATATAATCTAGATAGAAAATACTACATGCATTTGCAGAAAGAAATTGAGAAAATCTGAGGAAGCGAGAATGATACCCAACAAAATTGATTATCGTTGCATGGCTCAGCTAATCGCCATAAAGAGAGAGAGAGAGAGAGAGAGAGAGAGAGAGAGAGAGAGATACAACAAAATTGATATACGTTGCATAGCTCAACTAATGCGCCATAATGCATGAGATAATGCACCATAGTGGTGGTCTAGAGTGATACACCGATAACCATGAGATTTAACTTCCACCGAGTCTAAGTCAACGAGTCTCTCATTCATCAGTTAATTGACTAAATTAGAGTGAAATGAGGAGGAGATCATGGAAGCATCAATAATGCGCCACTCTAGTGATAATCCAAAAGACAATGCACATTAGCGCTGATAGTCCCAATGATGCATGGCGATGGAACCAATGTGGCATCAAGAATCCACTCAACTGATCCAACTGAAGTGTGAACTGAAGAGGATATTCCCCTAGAATGTAGGAAAAAAATATTCTTCGTAAAATGTAGGAGATTGTATAATGACTAATAAGCGTAGGGAAAACCTTAGGAAAAAGAAATCCTAGGTGTGTGTGAAGTATCTCCAACAAAAATATTGTCAAATGAAGTCATATATATGAAAAGGAATAATGGAGAAGGGACTTCAAACCAAATACCATATTGACCTTTCTTCAGGAGACCTACTCCTCCTAGACCCATTGAACCCCCACCTGCAAATTTAAATATTTATTTAGAGGGGATAACTATGGATAATTTCTAAAACTATCACCAAGCCAATCATTTAAAGAAAACTTGCTCCCATTGGATAAATTCCATGAATATGGTAGCTAATAGGTTTCTGGATGGATGCATACAAGCAAAAGAATCTAATGAGCCAATTCAAGAATAAGTGTGTTATTGTTCAAATTAGCACCCTTGTAAGAGCTCCACTTTTGGTGCTAAGGAGGTAAGTACACTTGGGAAATGCACCATTGTCACCTCAATAATTTCCCCCTTCACCTTAGGCCAGCTCCTAGAAGCCAAGTGGGGTATCCCAATATAAGTGAATTAAACCTGTCAAATAAGTCATTTTCTAGTGAAAGATCTGCTTCAACAAACAACACCTCGATATATGATTAGATGGACCAATGCCAATAAGTGATATGATTCTTTATATAATATTCAATAGAAAACAAGGGCACAAACCACCACAATATAAATAGGTTTAGGAGATAATTATTGCATGCTTAGTCTGAAATAAGAGATATATTCCGTGTTAAATATAAACTAGCAATGAGAAATTAAAAGATTAATTGATATGTAATCATGAAATTTGCATAAAATTGTAAGAATGGATGGTGAATCCCCTTATGGTTTCACCAAGAGAATCTCACAATAAAAGATAAACACAATTAGCAACTAGGAGATCAATTTCACAACTAGATATGTTAGATAAACTTGAGAAATAATCTACAAATGAAAAATATACTAGGAGAGGGTTAGAATACACCTTTGAAGCACCAAACCCTAGCCTTTAGGGTTTCACCAAATCTGATTTCTAATGCTGCAAATTAATTTACAGAATTGAGGAACTTCTTAAATCAGCCCACAAGATGTTAGAACAATCTTTAAAGCACAATGAGGAAGGGCCAATTTACCTCCTTAGGGTTATAGATTAACAATGAAGCATAAACCATTGTACAATATGCCTAGAAATAAGATATAACAATAACCATTCACTAGATGATAAATTAATATTTTTTTATGTTGTTTGTTTTTTATATTTTCTTTTTGAATTTTTATATTTTATAAAACAAGAAAGGAAGTAGTTTTGATTTTATGATTTGTTTGGTTGGTTTTTGGGAGTTAGACTTTGCAGGACAATGAATTATTTGTCATGTTTACTTGAATTAGATTGGGATACCTCCCTGGCTTCTAGGAGTTGGCCTAAAGTGAAGGGGAAAAGTACTAAGGTGACAATGGTGCATTTTCTAAGTGTGCTTACCTCCTTAGCACCACAAGTGGAGCTCTTACAAGGGTGATCACATTTTTGTGAAGTAACATTTTCTGGCACCATTTCCAGAGATGACATTGATAATATGATCAAGCTCCTCAACATGCTTGAAATATTTTTTGGCATCATTCCAGAGGAGGAAATTGTGAGTTTACTTCCAAGGTTTGAACTAGATTTTGATGACATTATCCCAACTGACTTGAAGCATTATCTGGTTTCCCTTGTGTTGTGGGTAAGTTTTCTTGTATTTGTATCTTGACGAGATTATTGTTATTGCTAACTTGATTTGTATCATCTGATGAATCCATCGAAGGAAAATACAACAAAAAGGTATGCTAAAATAAAGAACACTCAAGGTAAGCTTCCTCTTGTCCCTGAACTTGATTTCACTTGTAAAAGAAGAAAATATAAGCTTAAGACGAGGAAAGTAAACAATCAACTAGGATTTCAATATTTACAAGATATTTTAAGATTATTCATTAATTCAATTTTTCTAATGCAAGTTCAAATGGATGCTCCTTGGTTGAAAAATTCTTTCAATCCATTTGATTTCTCTAACCTTATAGGTCAACCTCATGATAGACCCGCTTCTTTGGAAAAAATTCCTTTGTTCCATGGTGATAATGCTATTGGTGCTAAAGAACATTGGGATGATTTTATTGATCATATTAATATTCTCAGTATGTGTCATCTTGATGTGAGTTATAAATTCTTTTCTTTGTCACTAAATAAATATTCTAGGAAATGGTTTCTCGCATTGCTGGATAATAATATTATTTCTTTTGAGGCACGTCAGAATGTCCTCTTTGATAGATGGATGGAAAAGAAGGATAATTTGTTTCTTTTGAATCCTTTGAATTACATAAAAATAAATAAGAATGAGACTATTGATGAATCTAACAATAGGTTTGATAAGATTGTGTAGGATATCCCCCATACTCATCAACCTACCCTAGCCACAATTATGATGTATTAAATGATTTCTTTTCAAGGGAATTTAAATTTCTTCCTCAATGAAGCTCACCCTACAGATCTCACAAATGTTAAGAAGAAATCCAAAATCATGGATGAAAGTTGAGATCTATCAGGAAATTTGGACATTTTGTGTCCTCCCAGGACTAAAGTTGATCATAAGAAAAAATATGCTCCTTCCATTGATCCTCCTCCCAATACGATCAAGCTCCTTGTGGAAGAAATGAGGAAGATGAATTTTGTTTTCACACAGATGATGAATGCAATACATAGTAGGATTGTGTAGATGGAAATAAACCAATAGAAAAACAAGTTTCCACCAAGGAACGGATATAGAGGCCCTCCTCCAAATTAGAGGCCTCCTACAACATTGTAACCAAATAACATTCTTGAGCATAAAAATCCTTACTATTGTATGGGATGTCAAATTCTTCATGGAAAAAATTCTTGTGCCACTTACGTACAAAGAGTTACAATAGGTGATCATAATGGAGAAGAAATATACGATACCTGCAACAATGTGTTTGATGGGAAACAATAATTTAATTTGTCCTTAGAAGACATGCAACAGGTCGAGGATAATTCAATTGAAGAAAAACGAGAAATCAATTTGTTTGGTGAAATTCCTTCTCCAAAGGAAATTAATCAGATGTACGAGGACAGATTCAAAGGTTTGACTTATTGAAGGAAAACATGTATCTCACAACAAGAATATCAACAAGAAGGTACTCTAGAGACTCTTGAAACATATAATCAACATACATTGCCAATTGTCGAGACACTTCAAGGTAATCCCTCAACAATCAATCCTTTTGATTTCAAGTTTGATATAATAGGTTAAATTGGTAATGTCAAGATTCCCATTCCTCTTGTTGAGTTGGAAAATATTCCTTCCATGAAAAGTCAAATTAAAGAAGTTTTGGGGTTGGAAGTGATGAGTCAAACAACACATGTCGTGGAAGAAAAAGAAGATGCCCCCATATTATTCTTCAAACCATGAATAAGGAAAAAAATAATAATCCATATCACTAGTCATTCTTCATATCTTTATTAGTGGGTGATATAGTGTTACACAATTGTATGTTGGATTCTGGAGCTTCAACCAATGTAATGTCTCTTACAATGATGAATCAGTTGGGTTTACATAATTCTAGAACTTACAAAAATATATGAGCTACGGACTCCAAAGAAGTCAAGGTATGTGGATTGATTAAATATTTTCAAGTAAGCTTGGCAGTTTATCCAAGTAATTCTTTGGTAATGGACGCTGTGGTCATTGATGTTCTAGACACTTGGAGTATGCTCTTCTCTCAAAAGTGGGCTACTGATATTGGAGGCAGTATCTAGATGGATATATCTTATGCTATTGTTCCCACTTACAAAGGTAATTTTGTGACTCTACACTGAGAAATGATGAGAATATATCATGTAGAAGACCCATGAGATCCTAAGAATGAATTGGTTTTCTACAAGAATTCATAGTTGGAAATATTACCACCAACAATTCCAAAGATTTCAGTTCCGCAGAATAATCAAACTTTTGTTTTTATTATGGCATTGTCCTATCCCACACCTCCAACTATTATCCTAAGGAAATGGTTTTGTTGAGTCAATTAACAAGAATTTGGTGACCATTATCAAGAAGACAGTGTGGGGAAACAAGAAAAATTGGGATAGCAAGATAAATTATTCTTTATGGGATAATAGAATAACTAATAAATATTTCACTAGAAAGAGCCCATTTGAGTTAGTGTACATGATGGATGTAACATTGCAAGTTCACCTAAAGATCTCCTTTTATAAGATAATGCAATAGTTCTTCTGTAATTAGGATGTAGTGCAGAGTAGAATCAACCAACTTATCAAACTTGATGAGACCATAAGATGTGCCTTTCATAATTTAGTACAAATCCAAGTGAAGACAAAGAGGAAGTTCAATAAGAAGGCTAACCAACAAATTTTTTATAAGGGCGACCTTGCTCTCTTGTGGAACACAAGAATTGTAAAAGGGGGAAAACATGTTAAGTTTGAAAGTCTTTGGTTCGGTCCTTACAAAATTGAATATGTTGTAGGTAATCATTATTTCTATTTAAGCCACATGGATGGTGAGAGACTGCCATTTCCCATGAAGGGGAAGGTTCTAAAAATGTTCTATGAAGGTAATATCTGATGCCATGGGGCATCCTTGTACTATAGTGAGTTTTCTCACCCTTTCCTACTTGTGTGATTTCATTTTATTGATTACTGCACTTTATTTTTGTTTTAGAATAAAAAAGTTGAATGTTGCTTACATATATGTATTATTCTCTGAGATATGATGCTACTAATATGTACTTGGACACATATTTCATTATATATGGATTTATTTCTCTTTTATGGAAGGGGAAAAGGAACTTGTGTCTCTACCCTCCCCTGTATTTAATATCTATTGGTTGAGAATGTTTCAAGTCTACATGTTTCCCACATTTTAGAGTTCTCATGCACTCTCTGGATGAGCAGATGTCCCCAATTTGGAGCGAGTTGTTACACCTCATATTCACATTGTAATATCCCTAGTTCTAATCCCTGTGAATTATAATGCAATTGTATAAATGTGAATTAGGTTGGTGAGCCGATGCGTTAGGGCGAAGAGCCCGTATTGATTTAATGTGGTCGAGGGCCAATTTGCATATTATGAACATTGAAATAATTAATAAAACTAATAATCACTGGCTGTGATACAAAAGATATGAATAACCATGGGGGGCTATGAATCCAAGAGAGAGACGGGTCCAAGGGGGAATTATTCATGGGTATTAATCCAACCCACATTCCTAAAATTATTATCTTTGTGTATAACCTTCTATTTGATGATTGTGTGTATGAGAGGCCAATCATTAAACTCATGTAAGAGGGTGGGTGTGACTAGTCACATCTCAAAGTTATTGGGCACATGGGGGTTGAGTATAATCATCTTGGGGAAGAGTGTGATTCAAGAAAGGCAAGCCAAAGAGAGGAAATTCGTATGGGTTGAGGGAGCTGTTTTTAGTTAGTCAAGTTTGTGCATGGGAAGCAAGAGGAGAGAAAGAAACAGAGTTTGAAGCTGATGAAGCCACAGAGGGAGAATTCTAGAGCATGTTGGAGCGTAATTGGAGAGAATTGGAGATGAAAAATTGAAGAGGCAGGTTTTCATGCCTGAAGAGTGAACTTTTGTGTGAGTTTCACTGAAAGAACAAGTGTTTGATTTTTGGTTTGCTAATAATTTTCTTAGCAACAATTTCCCTTGAGTTCCCAACTAAGATATTCCTAGCTACATGTGCCAAAGAGACCCTGATAAACGAATGTCACATTCCTTGGGTTAATTCTGATAAATGGATGGTGCATCCCTTAGATTATCACTGATAAATGAATGGTACATTCCTTGGGTTGGATAGGTCAAGAGGAAGAGAGATGGTGGAAAATCGAGATAGCTATAGGAGAATATTAGTTGGGTTGATAGTTTTTACATAGAGATTTTGGGTAGAAAAGAAGGGGAGAGGGTTGGGAAGAGGAAAAACCATGGTATACTTGAAGACAACCATTGTTTGGCTATGTTTCTATGCTGAGATAGAGGCTTGTGTGCTGGTAAATTAGGTGGTAATCCTGTGGTGCAATTTCACGTTGAGGAAATATCTCAGAGCCTTGTGAAGGTTGCTGTGAGAAAACATGAACCAATTGAGAGTTCCTAGATTTCCCAAATGAGTGATCCTAGTCAACTGAATGCACTAGTGTCCCTGATAAATGAATGGTACATCCCAAGGGATTGTGAGAATTAAAGGGGATACATTCCTTGGGTAGTGCAGGTTGTGGGGAAAAGAGAGAGTTGGAGGTTTGAAACTGATGTTAGACTAGAACTTGGGTTTGGGGCTTCTCTGCATGGAGAGTGGATAAATAGTGGGTTGGATATCCTTGTGGAATCATAGCCTCAGCTCGAGGGTGGATTGTTGATGAGAGAAAATGATCAACAACGCTTATAACTGGGAGGTTCATCCTTCGTTTGCAATCAGTTGGTTAATCATTAACGAATAAGTGTTTTTGTTATGTTCTTATGTTAAATTCCACTATGTAAATAATTTGTATGAATGTTGTGTGTTTTTTGTTGCTTGAAAAATTGTATTCATGTTTAATATATGCCCTTAGATGCATTTAGAAGTGTAGTATCAATCAAATGGTCAAATATGTGTGTGATTTGCAGCTGGTAAGCTACAATAATTTGATTAGCAGTAAATCTTAATAATTTAATGATTTTTCGCACGTAATGTTTCTCAAATGGGTGCTAGGTACATTACATTATGGTATCAGAGTGCAAGTCCAAACACCGGTCTTGTATGGGCCAAGATGCCTGCGAATTTGTGAAATTTTGTTGTTGCAAATTTTGTCAGTGTCTACTTTTTGGAAAAACAAAGATTTTAGAGAGAAATCCCCAATTCTGTGAGTGAAATCTGAGTTTTAATGACTTCAGACGGTTTGAGAGGGTTAATGGAGTAGAGAAGTGAAGTTGCAAATCAAAATTCGACCTGGAATGACTAAAATTCGAGTTTTAATGGTTGCCTGTAGAGTTACAGGCAGTTTAGTGGATCGATGGCTGAGATCTTGTTTGATCTCATGATTGATGGCCAAGATTCACTATGATAAATTTAAANTGCAAATCAAAATTCGACCTGGAATGACTAAAATTCGAGTTTTAATGGTTGCCTGTAGAGTTACAGGCAGTTTAGTGGATCGATGGCTGAGATCTTGTTTGATCTCATGATTGATGGCCAAGATTCACTATGATAAATTTAAAAATTCATAAGGATTCGACCATTTGAAAGGTTGATGGGATCAACGACCGAGATTAAATCAAGGCTTGTGAAAGGGATGAGATCGACGGTCTAGATCAATCAGAGAAAAGTCGAAAATTTTCTAAGTGTTGGAAAGTCACTAAGAGAAATCGTCGACGATCGATGGACAAATTGGTCGAAATGACGAAGAGTTGGGTCATCCATAAGACATCTTTGACCACCAATGGCTAACAGTTGGGGGTTGGCCAAATATACCGAAGTGTTTTCAATCACTGATGGAAGTTGCCAATGGTCGGGCGTTGACCGATTCGGTGAAGTGTCCCAAACAAGATTTTTTTTTTTTTTTCGATGGCCGATGGGCCGATGGTCGGAGGTCGACTGATTTTGGTGAAGTTTTCAAATAAAGAAAGAGAATTCATTGATGGCTGATGTGTTGAAGGTTCAATGTCTGTCAAAGTTGGCGAGGTGTCCAGGTTGTCTAGGAGAATTGGCTAATGGCCAATGGGGGAAAGAGGATGATGGTGCCATAATCCATGTGTCATGCCATATCAACATCCATGTGTCATGCCATGTCACCCAAGTTGACACATCAATATGATGTGTCATGCCACATCAACATCCATGTGGCATGCCACATCAGTAGTTGCCACATCACCCAACAAAAATGGCTAATGGTCGATGGTCAAATCGATCGATTTAGGAAAATGTTCGACAGTCATCGGGGATCACCGATCACCGATGAACCGGTGGTCAGGAATCAATAGATTCATCGGATATTTTTTCATTCCCAAACAAATGTCGTTGATGTCCAATTTAGGAATTGTTTGAAAATTGGGTGTCAGAGAAATGGACCAACGATCGACAGTCGAATCAGTAGCTTTGGAAAAATGTTTTTTTCATCCAAAGGATGATACTAATCGCTGATGGCCGACAAGTCAAGATCAACGATTTCTTGTATCATGATTTGAGACCAACGATTGAGATTTAAAGAACTGTTACATTTGTAAAAAAATGAATTTTGTGTGAAATTTTCAAAGTTTTCATAGTTTTAAAGGTCATTAATTTGCAGGGCATCTTTTAGGCCCTAAACGACATTTTTAGGAGGTCAAAAACCACGTGAACAGAGTGTACCAAGGTACACTCTATATTTTCATCTCAAATAAAATAACTTAGAGAGAGCTATCCAATGAGCTAAACGGTTCTTAAACGAAGTTCATATGAGAAAGTTACAACCAAAACAGTGAGGGTAAAATTTTGGCACCAATATTACTTCGAGAGGGCATAACTCTATGATAAAAAGTTTGTTTGGGGCACATGAGCATTCGATTGAGAAATTATGACCCATAGAAGCTAGTGATGGAGTCATGTTTTGGTTATGGGTACCTGAAAATGTGTAGGAAGAGAAATAAGATACCTGTAGCATTCATGAGTAAATTGAGTAAAACAACCTAAACTTCTTCGGGCCATAACTTTCATCTCAGAGCTCGGATTTGAGAAAAAAAATAGTCATTGGAAAAGTATTGAGGATTAGAAGACACATATAAACCCATAATTTTTATTTGAACAATCAAATTTCTCAGAAATTAATAAATAAATTCCTGTAGCAGTAAAAAGAGTGGAATTGCAACATCTAGTTGTTGTAACTTTTCACTCAGAATTCAGATTGAGGCATGAGTACAATCGTTGGGAAGATGTTTTGGGGAGTAATGCATCAATAAAATAAAAATTTGAATTGGTGCAATGTGTCCTTCATAAATTGATGAAGAAATATCATGTATTCTATATGATGAAATGTTTTATGCTATGCATATTTCTAATAGATTTCTTGTAGAATTAGAGGTACAAAAATAAACTTTAGTTCTTATATGAGGACTGGAGTCATGGAATATGCTCAAGGATATTACAGCCATGAGGAAGATATCATAGGTCAGCATGGGGAATGTTGATACATAGTCAAATGGAAGAAGATATAGGAAAGAGTCTATCACTATGAGAAGTCGGTTGAGGTAATAAAGAGCTACAGGGAAAGTAATGAAACATGGAATTGAATTCCATGAACCATGTAATTATTTGATGTGAAGATTTTTCTAAATGGTGTCAAATTTTGGAGAAACCTTCCCAATGATAGAGGTGATACCCAAAGGTTATTGTTTTGTAATTAAGAGTGTAGATGCTTAGGATAGTACCTATGCATAAGCCTAGAAATACTTGAAGAGAAATATATTGACAAAAGAGAGGCTAAGCTTATTAACAGGGTATTGTCATTAATCATAAGAGCACTCTATAGAGAGTGTTGTGTGAAAATGATTTCTAGAAAGAGGATAAGATTACACAACTAATAAATGTGTGGGTCTGTTCTAAATTAATTCCAGTGTCCATTGGACAGGAAAGATGTCAAGCTTGTGCAGATGGTTGAAGCATCAAAGAACTTCAAATGAAAGTGCAAGGAATGTGTTGCAAGGTTTTCAAGGGTCTAAATAAAAGCAAATGAATATTAGTATTCAGATTCTATAGAGTTTGAATGGCTTGCAAAGGAAAGAAAAAGGATATTTTCAAATAGGGTATGAACCCAAAAATTAAAGAATGTCATTGCATGCACAAGAAGCAAGGAAGACTCCAAAACCTTGAAGATAAAAATATAGTAAAGGAAACAAAGATTGTTGTAAGAGAAGGAGAAAGGATATCATGAGATGAGGTGTGAATTCAGGTTGAATCAATCATCTCTATGAGAAATCATGGGAATGTAGGAAGAGGGAATTGTTAGATATGATCTAGCAAGTCTTGTCTAAAATTACACAAGCAAGAAAGATGCCTCTATTATCAGAGTGCGCAACAAAAACAAGGTACATGTGCAAATGGAAAAGGGTGGCATTTCCATTGGAGCAGGGTGGTATTGAATGCCCAAAAGGTACTTCACAATGAATCACTCAATGAAGTGAAGAAAGATATTTAATATTGAGCAAAGCCATGTGAGTCAAGGAATATTAGAAATAAGACATGAAAGAAGTATTTCAGAATGTTGAAATTCCATTCAATGATAATAATATTCCAAGGCCGTCAGTTTGTTCAAGAAAAATGGGAAGTGGTTAATTAGATTGCAATGTTAATTTAATCTTGAATAATGTATGTTACAACACTATGAATATTGGGAATTTATCCAAAATATGTTAGGACACAATTCCTTGCTTAAAAGTAGTTGCGAGATGGCAACACTAGTGGTCCAACTAGTGGCTGGAAATGCAGAATGACCAAGTGAGGCTTGGATAGAAGGTGTATAATAAGGGCCAATGGTGCACAATTGTGCAAAATAACAATGCACATGGAAACATGGTTCTACAAAAATTCAAAGAAAGCCATCTACAACAATAAATCCAAATTATTAATTAATATGAAATAGATATGCATTGGAGTGGCGTGATAGAATTGATGCATGATGCATAGACTAAAGATATAATGCATGTGCATAAAATAGGCATAAAATATCAAATGCTTGGTACATACTGATGTGCGTTTGTGCATGTAGACATGCCTAAACATGTTGGTGGCATGGATTTTGTATCTAGGAAACATGATTATAACATGACAACAGTGTTTCTTATGGTATCCATCAATATGAAGACAAATGAGGATGTCGAAAATGTTGACCAATAAAATTAGTGAAGGGAGCCGATGAGCTTCTACAAATGTAAAAAGATCAGGTAGCATCAAGTAAATTGATAAAAACCATGTAGGTATGCATTTAGGGTTGTTATAATGTATAAATTTTGAAGGGAATTAAGGTAAGAATTTCCTCATTCTAATATCAATATTTGAATCGATGAAAAGGTAGGAGGCCTTGAGTATGGAAATATTATCTGTTGCTTGAATGCATTTATGGGAAATTTAATTGCATATTATGTTATGTTGGTTATGATTTCATAACTGAGTTAAGTCGGGAGACATTACTCCTGCTATAACAATGAATTTAATTTGAGATGGTAATGTCTAAGGCCATGATGAGTTTGGATATGGAAAGGCTATAGTTCCATCCAAAATCACGATGGTTATTCCCTATGTATTTGAGGTTTGGACTGCAACCTTTTTTCCTACATTAAATAGCACTAAGGGATGATGTTCCTAGTGTTGTGTATGGGTTGAAGAGGAATGTATCCAAAGGATCAGATTGGTTATGGGGAAGAGTTTGGATGGTGTATTGAGGCATGGTCCATACCTTCCAACTCACATGGTGGAATACATGACACAAACACATGACATTCCAGAATCAATGCAACAATGCATTGTGTATATGTGGCCAGGATTATTGGCACATTGGTTTTATTTATTGGTAAAGTTTGATGGAATTATGAAAAGCTTGATGTGCTGATAATGCATGTACAATGAATGATAGTGTCATTCTAGATAATATGATGAATGGTAGAATTCCATTTTAATGTGAATAATGGTTGGAAATGATTGAATTGTTGGGTAGATACAATTATGATATCATTTCATGAACTGCTAAAATATTCATGAGTGATAACAATCTTGTTTGGATACAAGAAAGTTGAGGAAATTGAAAGAAAAATGGTCTTGGATATGGAACTGATGTATGCCATAAGGAAGATTGATATTTACAGCTACAAGAACCGAACGTAATGAGCAGAAATATCATACGCGGAAATTTTTATTTTCCTGTATAACCAGATTTGAGAAATTAATAATTGAAAATTGTTACGATATACTAACAATTTTTTTGGCTGCATGGAATTGAGAAAATTGAAAAGGAAATGGACTTGGATATGTCAGGGATGTAATCCCCTAGGGAAGACTGATATATATTCTACAAGAGCCAAATAATTATGAGAAAAAAAACTCATGTTTGGGAAATTCTGTTTTCTTGTGT
Organism: Picea sitchensis; assembly: GCA_010110895.2. NCBI lineage: Eukaryota > Viridiplantae > Streptophyta > Pinopsida > Pinales > Pinaceae > Picea > Picea sitchensis. The sequence goes on from SNQJ01S0006317.1 coordinate 525,573, forward strand.
AAAACTTATTTGAAATTTTTACAATTATATGATGATGTGTCATACTAACTGTATGCATGTAATGAAGATAAGACAATTCCCATAGGTTATATATTGCTAGTGGAATTCTAGTAGTAAGTTGGCATGTTCTACATGAGAACACCTTGGAAAATGATGGATCACATGAGGAATTGTATAACAGTGAAAGGGATGCTTGAGCGTAGAGGGTGAGTTGCACTGTCAAAGAACCAGGTTGTCAGGCCTAAAGAGTGAACTTCTGAGTGGGTTTCACTGTCAAAGAACCAAGATGTCAGGCCTAAAGAGTGAACTCCTATGTGATTTGCACTATCGAAGAACTAGGTTGTCAGGCCTGAAGAGTGAACTCTAGTGTGAATTGCACTGTCAAACAACCAGGTTGTCAAGCTTGAAGAGTGCACTCTTGTGTGAGTCACACTGCAACAACAAGGTTTTTTCTGGTCATTTTACTGATATTCTTCCTAGCAGTGAGTCCCTTGAGTTCCCAAAAGTGAGATTCCTAGCTACTTGTTCCAGAGAGACCATGATACACAAATGGCACATTCCTTGGGTTAATCCTGATAAACGTATGACAAATCCCTTGAATTATCCCTGATAAATGAATGGTTCATTCCTTGGGTTGGGCAAGTCAATGGGAAGAGAGCTGGTGGAAATCAGGATAGCTGTAGGAGAATGCTAGTGGCTTATGTATATGTTTCGGGCCAGGGTGCCTTTGTATTTGTGATTTTGGGGGCTGGATGTGCCTATGTATCTGTGGTATTGGGGATAAAGTGTCTATGTATTTTGTTTAGGCTGGAATGCCTATGTGATTTCAGGCTAGAGAGCCTAGATGTTGATTATTGGTCGGGGATCCATAATTGTAATATCCCCAAGGACGAGCCCCAGTTGTATTTACAAATTGTAAACATGTTTTGTAGGATGGTGAGCTGAGTGTTGATAAGCTGGTGGGATTATGCATTTATTAGGCTCGAGAGCCTAAGTGTTAAAGGCCAAGAGCCTGATTTTGTATATGTAACTATGCAGATCATTAATAAAATATAAACATCGCTACGTGGAGACCGACCACGAAGAAATAGTGATGTGGGACTAAGCTTCCACAAGGTTGGGTAAGGGAGGAGGCTAAGTGTGTGGGCCTAGGGGCTAAGTTAGGGGGCTTACCTCTAAAGGGGATAATAATTTATTATTATCTCCTGAAGGCTAAGCTGGACATGTTGACTGTTGTCCTAAGTTCCTGTAAGGGAACGTATGCTAAATGGAGTGCATGTAGCTCCAGGAAGACAGGTGTTGACCTTGGTGCATGACGTTAAAGCTAAAGAAGTCAGTCGTGTTGGGGGGTTCTCTCTCTCATTCTGTCATCCTCCGTCTGAGTTCGCTGGGATCGGGGGCGTCTGAAACCATTTTTGGCCTCTACGTCTGTATCTACATAACCATGCGTTGTGAAGGTTGTTTGTGCTGCCATTTTCCCATTCTCCATCTGAACTCATTGGTCTCTGTACATCAACGATCACCTGAGAAACCACTCACGGGAAGGGGAAAAACTGACTTGTGTGTCTTGTGAACCCAGTGAGAACCCGTGGATGGATCCACATCTTGATCCTGTGTATTATCTATGTCGTGTGTGTCATGATTGTGGGATGTTATGGCCACACAGTGGGATGTAATGGGCATAAAAAGGCTCCTGGAGAGAATCATTCTGGTTGCATTGTGCAGTTTACTGTAACCTCAGCCTAGTCTAGGATTCCCTTGCCCGAGGTGGAGCTTAGTCCCATCTCGGGGGTGACCCACTGCTGAGCATGATGAGCAACATGGTCTATGGCTGGGAGGTTCGTGGAAGGTCTGCACGTAGTTGGTGGATTTAATCTAGTTAAAAGATAAGTATCAGTCTGTGCTTAATTTATACATTATGCATGTTTGTGCTACTGATTCTTGAATGTTATCATGTGTTCTGTTGCATGTGGATTTACTGTTAATCTTGTTTTAAATATGAATGGTAATGGTAACTCTGTGTTATGTGTTTAATTTTGATTAAAATGCATGTTATGTATATTTATATGTGAATGTTCTGTAGTGGTAGCATTACCCGGTCTCTGTGGAGGGTCGGGGATGCTACAGTTTGGTATCACAGCTAAGTCAGATGCTGTGTAGTGGCATTGCCTAGGTCGATTGATGGCTGGGGATGTTACAAATTGGTATCAGAGCCATGGTTTTCAACACTGAGCCTGGATGGTCCATGCCAGTGGAAGTTGAAACAAAAGTTTTAGAAAAGAATTGTTGTCGAAATGGACAAAATTCAAGTCCAGAGCCAAGGTTTCAAACATTGATCCTAAATGGGTTGGATAAGTGGTCATTGGACCCAAGGTTTCAAGAGGAAATTATGTTTGGAGGACCAATTTCAAACCTCAGAACCTTCCTGAGTGCTAATAAGTTACCTTGGCCGTGTTACGAAGCTCAGGAGGAGTAGCGGTATCGTAAAATCATGACATAAGTGGTATTGGGCCGTAGAGTAATGTGGACCTTAGGATCTGTTAGGGAGAAGGATAATCCTTCACGATCGTTAGATCTGGTAATGTTGCGAGGTAGTTAGCCATGAATTCCTTTGGAAATACGCAGAGTAACAAAGTTTGTTCTATGCTGTAGGATTTGTTCGGAAGGAAAGGAAATCCCTTATGATCGTCAGATCTGGGGAAGGTGCAGAGGAGTTAACTCGGAGGAAAGTGCTCCGGGAAAAAGAGATCGTAGAGGAGTTGAAACTCCCGAACTTCGAAACTCTGAAGTGACATGGCATGGTGATGTCACTTGGTTTGATGTGGACACATGGGTTGTGTGCCACGTATAAGTGGGTTCTGAACCCGTGGAATATTGAAATTCCATATGGAATGTGACGTGTGACACCCATCTGATTGGGCCACAAGTCAACTGCTAGTATTCTGCCATGTGGCATTCCGTATGAGCATGGTTAGTGGGACCCTAAGGTTACATAATGAAGTTAAAGGTTGAAGGACCCACAGTGGCGTTGATCGCGATACATCAAGATCAACAACCAGGAGGCATTATGGGGACCCAAGCTGCACAAGTGTTAATTATCCAAGGTGGTTCAGCAATCCAAACCTCGGTTTCACCGAGGGGTTACATGTCAACGTCAAAAGAATTGTAGGATGAAAGGCGGGTTACTCCAAACCATTGTTGCATGCCCCCACAATTGGAAAATGTTAAGTGATGTGACATAATGACATCACCAACGGTGATTGGGAATGTTCGAAGATTAACAGTTCAAATGTGTGGATGCGAGATCCTTCGAAGCTCTAAAGTCTTGAAGACCTGGAGATCCGGAACTCAGACACTTGAGGTTCCATAGTAAGTGTCATCCATTGGATGCTAGGTAGTCGTGGACTGTTGATCCAATCTACTTCGTGAGTTTGATATTCTGAAGTCTGAGAGATTGTTGTGTGGTGCTTTGAAATATTTCGAAGCCGAAGTCCAAAGGCTTGAGTAAGTGCTTATTGATCTAGCTCTTGGTCATGACCCATGTAAGCGTTGATCGGGGACTGAGAGAAAGGGGCTAGTGCCCAAAAATGATTACAAAGCATAGAAGAGATAAAAAATAAAATGAAATCTGAACGTTTTTCTTAAATCAGATTGGTTTGAATGCATAAATTGGTGAAGTATTGGATAAGTTTCAATTGTTTCTCTTCTTTGAGTTTTCGATTGAAAGCAATGCACATTGTCTGCAAGGAGTGCATTGACAGAGGTAAGTTAACCTTAGAGAATCTTAGGAGAGATATTGTTCAACCTTCATCAATAGAGGCGCAAGGAGTGCATAAGAAAAACTCTGTGTTGAGTTCAGAGAGAGATAGAGTCACTGAGAACTTTGTAGGGCTCTGCCAGGCTGGCATCGAGCCAGTGCAAGTGTGCACATAGAGAACTCTTTGTTGAGTTCAGGGAGAAGAGTATCAGATAAATATACTCACAGAGCTATTGCACACTCTGTAGAAAACGCTCAGCAAGGTGTGCTTTGAGAAAAATGGTTTCCAGGAGGGCACAAAGTTTCCTTTGAAAGGAAACAGAAGGGTCGAGACCCTTAGGAGACTGAATAAACTGAAAAGCTCAGAAGAGATAACGCAAGGAGTGTGTGGGAGACAGACTCATTCTAAATCCTAAATATCAGAAGAGATAACGCTTACGAGAGAGAAGACGAGATCCAAGAGGAGGACTCGCAGGAGAAAGGTCAAAGGCCAAAGCCTTTGAACACTGACAAAATCTTCCAAGGTGGAAGAAGTCAAAAGCTCAGGAGGAGGAGTGACAAAAACTGTCAGATCAATTTTGGGGAGGAGCCTTGACCATTAGATCAAAGCTTAGCAGAACAAAGGAAGCGCAGAGGAGAGGAACGAATCCCATTCGTTAGGTATGAGCGTGAAGGACTAACAACCATTGGATTCAGAGGTAAGCGCAAGAGACTTAACCCTTGTGTGCACAGGAGAAATGGACTTGTCAAAGTCTCGAAGTCCTGAAGTGATTTGGTACCATCCATTGTCAAGGAGGACAGGTGGCATAAGATCCACAACTTCGCAAGTTTGTGGACAAGGAGGAGGAGAAACAACCGAAGTAAATCTTGACCATTGACCTGAAAGTGGACGCGTGGCGCCAGATATGGAACTTAGGGTACATAGCACTCTGGAGGAAAGCAGAGGATGAAAGCATCGAATTTACGAAGGATATATCGATCGTTGATCGAGGAGGAGGTTGAAGGATCGTTGATTTGATCTTGGTCTGAAAGAGGCGAAGTCCCGAAGAGAATTAGGCCGCTGATTTGGAGAGGGCGCATGGCAGAAGATCTGTCACTCTAGGGAAATTCACTTCGGATATTTTTGTGTGCAGAGACGTGATAACTCCCGAAGGCCGAAGAGCTAAAGTTCATCAGAACCGTCTAATTGTTGAGGACAGGTTTCATTAGAGATTCCACTCTAGAATATTTTCATATGGGGAAAAATGAATAGTTGAGAGTTGAAACTCCCGAGGGTCGGAGAGCTAGAATAAACTGTAGCCATTTATTTGGAAGGGAGCTACATGTCGACATATTGTGTAGATTTGAGATCACGTGTGGAAGGAGGAAAGAAGGTAGGAAAGGGGATATAGATAGAAACCGTTGATCACTGATCATCGCCAAGGGATTGGATATCGACGAACAAGCTGGATTGCGGGGCCAGAACTTGCTCGGATGTTAAAAATATGAGAGCAGGCCGCAATTTAAACTGTGGTTTTAACAAAGTGATGCATGGTAGTTGGAGGTGAATTGCAGGGCAAAAAGATGGTTGGCCTAAAAACACTCTTTCCCATGCCCACAATCACATTTTTCCATGAGGTCATAGCCCAGGGTCATATGAAGGAAAGGCCTAATGAAAAGGGGCTAGTGCCTGAAACTTGGAGTTTGGAAGCGTGCAGGAATAGCTCGCGGGTTTGACAGGCCCGTGCCTAAAGGAAAGAAGGGGGCCTATGTAAGATTATTTTTTTTGGTTTCAATCACGAGCCCGAAGAGTCATTTCGACTCAGAAGATTGAAAGATCCTTTAACTGGGAGATCAGTAGACCCCGCTGAGGTAGGGGAACTGCGTCGAAAGTTCTCAGGGTAGAAATAGTCATGTACAGTGACTACAATGATAGCACAAGAATATTTAGGAATCCGGGAAGAATTGAAGACTTCTGGGTTCGAAACAAGGAAACGTTGCACACGGGAAAGAAGTTGTTGCAATTTCTGTGGCAACAAGTATGTTATGGCTTGTTGGGTCGACCAGAGGAAATAATTCTTTCAAGTTGCAAGTGTTATTGATGATGTTGTTGCATAAGGAGGGAAGAAAAAAAGACCTAAAGTGCTGGTTATAAGTTTGATAAAAGAAGCATGGAAGCTTCTACTTCCATCAAACTTTCAGGTAGTATAAAATTTATTAATGGCAGTGATGCAGGTATGAGTTTTTATTACTTTTTTTGCATAATTGCTGAAAGGAAATTTAGGTAAGAATTTTCTTAGCCAGAGTTATTTTATAAAATCAGATGATTATATTATTGAGTGCATACCACTAGATGTGGTAAAGGCTGGAGGCCTGTATTAATTCAAATATTTTTAGCTTTTGAATACACACCCTGACATAGTAGAATGCCATGTTAATTTGGTTGTGGGGTAACAACCAAATATTTAAAAGATAATAACTTGTTGTAGGAATGAATGCCAGTAAGCTAGTCATGTATGAGACTAGGACCTGGTTGGATATGGCAAGGTACATATATGGAAAGGTTATGAGCCAAACAGGTACTAAAAGATTCCTACTTTTAAATAAAACTTGGGCTGCAACCTTTTTGCTAACACTAATGAACACCACAGAATTATATTCTTGGTGTAGTGTCCGGGTCGAAAAGGAAGGCATCCAATTAATTGGGAAGACAATAGGAAGTGTGTGGAGAATGTGTCAACACATTGGCCAAAATTACAACTTATGGATGGTGAGATACACGACTGAGATAAATAATATTATGTAATTCAATGCAAGGTGCGTTGAATAAGTATGCATCGAGAATTGCACTCATGCATAATAAGTGACATAATTGTATACTAAATGCATTGGTTGAATATGTTTTGTAAGTACATGCATATATATTATTGCATGGAAATAATTGTTATTAATAGCTGAAATGTTGTTAACTCATGAAGTTGAGGACATTTCAGGGAGGTGTTAGACATTGCAACAAGAAAGTTGCAAGTCAAGTAGTCACATGAGCATTGACTACATGCAATTTTCTTGTTCAGAAAAAGAAGTAATGAACTTATAGATATTACTGTGAACATGCACATGCATAGAATGATGAGTCGTTCTAGTTTATTAAATTGTTGGGTAATTATGATTGAATATCTAGATGCAGACAATTCTAAGATCATTGCATATGGTTTTGTACATATTGCAATTGAATTATGATGTACAAGAAATACTGACAATTGTTGGCAGTATGCAAGATGAAGCCTTGCAGGAAAATGGTATGCAGTTTGGTGCCTGTGGAAAACCACAAGGATGGTTGCATTCATAATATGGAAACAACCAAGATGAATTATGAAATAGAATTTCGTGTTTTGGGGAAAAGATGAATTCCCTTTGAACTAAGTTGGAGTTCCTAAATGAATTCTTTTATGTTCCCTCATGATAAATGCATGTGGGTGATGCAGATGAGATGATGTTGATTAAAGTTAGAATGTTGACTACAAAGAGTAGCTCGGGAAAGATGTTGATTGGAAACCTTTGAGGGTATTTGGAACTCTAGGAGCCATAGTGCTCTGAGACTTCCTAAGTCGACCTGTTGCTGAATGATCTAAAAATGAAGAAGACTTGTATTTTCTTGAAAATATTTGCAAGTTAAATTTATCTGTTAAAAGAAAATGGATCAACTTTGCAACACAACTTTAATAGGATTTACTCATTCAAGATGCATATAAACATCAGCATAATCAATGAACAGAAAAACACATAACAAAACAAATGATAAAGGAGTTCACTCCTCTCTTGGGCTACATCTCCTGGTCCAACTTCCAATGGATCATTTGTATTATTTTCTAAAAGTGCTCAAAAATGTGCTTTACAATGCTCAAAATTCCAAATAGACTGCTCCAATGGCTTCAGAACTTCCAAAAACCCTTAGCTAGGCTTTTTCGACACCTCGTTTGGCTAAAAAATGAAGTAGATAGGCTTCTTGGAAGTCTCCCCTTCAAGCTTGCTGTCTCTGCATCTACAAAACACACCTCCCTTGGCTCAACCTAGCCCACATGAAATTTAAAGCATAAAAACTTGGCACCGAGTGCAACCGCACAATCGGTCCAAACTGTCGAACAATTATGTGCTGACCCTAACTACTAAGGCCCGTGGGCACATGGTTGTCACATGACCGCGTGCTAACACAACAAGGCTTAAGTCTTTAAAACTGTTGATAACCGTAACATTAAACCCGCGTGCATATATATGTTGGTCACATGGCATACCAAACCGCACATTATTCAAATGGTTATAATATAGTTACGGTGGGTCTAACCACTGTGGCTCCGGTCGCATACAATATAACATATAACCACGGGTCGGGGCTTAGCCCCAGCCCAGTCCACTCCCCCACATACATTTAAACAATGTTAAATACAATGCAATACATATATATAACAAGGAACATGTGTGGGCACGCCAGTTGGGCAGCCTTTCCCAAAGCTTTACCCTGCCCCGGAGGTCACGGGGTCGACTCCTGTTGAGTGCAAAGATTTTAACCAACAAACAGGTGACACGTGGCGACCTTTGATTGGGCCACGTGTCGCCATCCCATTCGCTGCCAACAAACCACGTCACATGCCAATTTCCCAATAACTATATGCCACATCAACGTACGACCTTCCATGTCATCGTACGACCTGCCACGTCATCATCCGTACAGACTGTACAGTCAACATTCCTTTTTTTGCCTGTTTTCCATTTTGAACAGAACACGATATCTCTCACTCCCGACGTCCGTTTGAACCCAAATGAGTTGCGTTGGGTTTACAACGATAAGGCCTACGCTCTCGTTCGATTTGAAGCGATTCCGAGCACTTTGATCACCTGATCACACCTCCCCATTGGAAAGCTTTTGGACCTCCAAAAGATTATTTTCAGTCTATTTGAATATGAGGGTATAGTTCCCTCACTCTTCCAACCTCAATCCACTTGGCTTTGCTTGGATTTGTACCTTTAAGACCAACTCGAAGATACTCCACATTTGCTCGTTTTGAAGTTCGCATTCTCCTGTCAAGGATGGTGTCTTCATGCAGTTCTGTAAGATATTCTGGGGAAAAATCTTCTATAGAAGGAATCTGAATATGCTCCCCTTGATCATCAATCAACAGAGGCTCATACAATTTCAAATTATCAACATTAACAACTGCATACATTTGCATATAGGGAAGTAAATCTAAACGAAAGGCATTGTTACCAATCTTGTCGATAATCTTGAAAGGACCATATCGAATCGGTTTCAATTTTTTACCTTCTCCTTTAATCCCCTCCTTACTGATGTAAAGCCAAACTTCATCTCCAACTTGGAAACTATGATCAACACGATGCTTGTCATGTCTCGTCTTGTACTTGGCTTGACTCTTTTCCAACTGCTCTTCCACCGATGTATCGACTGAATTTGTTCAATGAACTTTTCTGCCCTATCAATGTCATATTGACCATCGATAGCAATATCCTTCCCACAGATAAAATCTAAAGGAGATTTGGGAAAATAGCCAAAACATGCTTCAAATGACGACGTCTGAGTTGAAGAGTGCTTAGCTCGATTGTACGCATGCTGAATGTAATGTAAATGCTCATCCCAAAGTTTAGGATGATTACTGCAATAAGCATGAAGAAGATGCACCACTGTTTGATTTACTACTTCTGTCTGACCATCTGTTTGTGGATGAAAAGCTGTGCTCTTTTTAATTTTGGTGTCCATGAGTGCCCATAAACTCGTCCAAAAACTTCCAACAAATCGAGAATCCCGATAAAAAATAATGGATTTAGGCAATCCAAAATGAACCCAAACATTTTTAAAGAATATTTGTGCCGTCTGTTTAGCTGTAACCTGCTTTGTACAAGGCATCAAAATACACATTTTGCTAAATCGATCAACCACAACATACAAATAATCATGATTTCGTCTAGACATAGGTAAACCTCCTACAAAGTCCATGGAAATGCTTTCCCAAGGACGAGAAGGAACCGGAAGTGGAGTATACAAACCCAACTTTTGATTGCTAGGTTTACTTGTGGCACATAGCGAACATCCTTGAACATATCTTGAAATACTTTTATTCATTTTAGGCCAGTAGCAGTATCTTTGCAAATTAGCCACTGTCTTGCCTACACCAAAATGAACATCAATAAGAGAAGTATGCGCTTCTCTTATAATGTTGATTCTTTCCCCCCGTGGAATACATAACTTGCCAAGATGATACAAAAGATTATCATGCACATGGTAATCCAATTCCTCAACAGGGTTAGAGTGGCACAAAGTTTCATATACTTCTTTAAAATCAATATCTAAATCATATTGCTCAACATAACTTTCATGCATGATAGGACTATGCTTAAGAATAAATGAAGCACTAATAATAGGCCTTGAAAGCATATCAATGAATTTGTTAAAAATTCCCTTATTATACCTGATTACCAAGTGGAATTGTTGAAGAAAACCCATCCATCTGAAGTGCCTAGCTTGCTGTAGCTTTGTTTGTGATTGTAAGTATTGCAGTGGTTGATGATCGGTGTGAACAATGGTTTCTTTCCCCAAAAAATAATGTTTCCATTTTTTCACACTTTGTACCAATGCATACAATTCCTTATCATAAGTAGGATAGTTAA
>SNQJ01S0006318.1:0-13795 GCA_010110895.2 Picea sitchensis
AAATAATTCACATCTAGTAGTCCCTTAAAACTTCACATTAGCTCAAGACTTTATGTAAGTTAACATGTTTAACTATGGGAGGACCATCATCAGACCCTATTAGGTGTGCCAACGAAAGCAAGAAAGAAAATACACAAGTAGAGAGGGAAGCAGGAACAGAAATAAACTCTTCAAGAGTAAGTGTGATAGTGAAACGTGCTAGGATTACTTCATTGCTTATGGAATCATTTGGTCCATTTATATGAGCGCCTTCATAGAGGGTGTTCTTTCTCTTGAGTTACCCTTTTCTAGGCACTACGTTTTTCCAAACCTCTTAATTTGCCTTTTATCTTGTCCTTTTATTAATTTGCGAGTCCCCTTTATAAGGTTTCAAGCATTAACATTCATTGCTTTGGGACTGGGGAAAATGCAAAAAGGGTAGAGCTCAAGTATGGATTGACTTTTAGATATTCTTGCTATACTATTCTTTCTTTCTTTTATAACATTTTTTCTTTGTCATTTTTCCCTAGCAACTACAATCAACCTTTGGGCCTTTAGCCCCTCTTCTCATGAGAGAAGAACCATGACCCATTACCGAAGTTTAGTACACTGTAACATGTTCCATGATGGTATTAAAGTGTTAAGTGTGGTGGGGAAATGGAATGTTACCCTTGTGAGGGCCCCCTTTCCTTGGGGGTGACAACACATAACTAGAATACAAATGATGGCCACCATGGTAAAACAAGGCAACAAGCATAACTTCTTGAGCTTATGGCTCATTATCCAACTTCAACGAATGATCCTCATTCACATGCCTAGTATATTAATTACAACACTTCATATCACAAAAGGACTAATGTACCTCATGATGACGTTGGACCACCATCTCTCAAAGACTGTGCTGATTGGATGTGATGAGCTTGCTAATCAAGAGTGAAAGAAAAAACCGTAGAGGGGCTATTGGCCTGCCATGTTTGGGCATATTGATCATCATCATCATCGAGATCACTGTCTTCATTGTGGGCTATGATACATGATCTCCTCTAGTTACCCCTAGGCATGCGGTGTAACATATGGCTCCAACATGGGGGTGTGCTCACCATAGAGTGCATGAGAACCTCAAAATCCATGGTAGTCCAAGACCTACAACCCGCGTCATTGTAAACTCCTGCTACATTCTAACATGGCCACATCAATGCTACAAGGTGGATGTTATCCACCATGTTAAGGCGATATAAAATCATTCGAGAAAGGATTTTTTTTTGCTTTTTCACCAATATATCATTTTTTTCTTTTCATAATATAAACATTAAAGCAAGTTAACATGAATGCATAGTAGAAAAATAACATGTAACAAAAAACCATGCAAGTACACAATATGACCTACCTAGCCTACCTACTTAATGCTACATGTCAACTTGAAAATCTAGGTATAATCATATAACCAATGAATCAATCCTAGCATTTCATCTGATACCATAATTCTTCCTTTGTGCTTAATTACAAACCAAAACAAAAATATATCAAGCACAGAACAATCATGATTTGGGATAACCACTAAAATAGAGCCAAAAACAAAATCAAGCTCATGAGGGTGGGAGGGACGAATAAAGGTATGCTAAGATGTGTCCCCACATGCTTTCTTTATCCACTTTTGAGTGGGGTTGTTGTAAGATGTATGTGATGAAAAAAAACTAAAGGATGTATGATAATTACTCAAGGGAAAGCTGAGAAGATGGGATGAACTTGGCCTTTTGTTTGCAAACAAACATAATTTGATCAATCAAAGGTGTGCCTAGTTTAATTTGTATTTCACCAAGCCATCTATTGGTATTTCCATGTTCAAAAATATATTCTTATATCTACCATATTTGACCAGATCTTCAGAGTATACTATGGTTAATTATGAAATTCTATAAAAAAATTCTCTCAGTTTTGAAATCCTCTAGATTACCTTTGTATTATTGTTGTCATTTTTGTGTTGTATATTGACAATTATGATATCAAATGTTCTTGTTCTTGAAAGAACTCAATTTCCCATTGATTGTTTAGGTTGCTCTCTTGTGGTGCCAATAAGATGTCTTCTACCATCTTTCAAGTAAAACAATTTGTATTCTTGGTTCAACACAATATTTACAATAATAGTAAGGGGTGAGGGGGAGTAATATCCAACCTTGGAGAACATCAATAAATTATGTTTGTTTGGGGAATAGGGGATGCCACCAATAATGAGGTTGAAGCATTGTAATTTTTCCAAGGATTAAAATTCCTTGTGAATCAAAAGAAAATTCCACGATGATCAATTTTTCTTCTTTGATAATCAATGCGTTGATAATAGAAGGGAGAAATACATCTCCTACTTGGGATAGACTCATAGAAAAATCCCTTGTCAAGTGATTCTTGTAGGCTCATTTCTATTGTGTAATTTAGGTTAAGAATTTGGTCAATGATGAGACATAAGACAATGGTGTCGCTATAGGTGAAGATATGCTCAAAATATTTGATCTAGAGGGGAAATTCACACACCTAGATTACATCCCATGATTTTGGATAAGAAAAAAAGTGGGGGAGTCTTTTCTAGTGCCCTCTATTGACATTTGTCTCATCAAATTAGTGAATTTCGAGAGGCATTCAAGGCCCCTCCATCTTTCCTCCACCCTTACACATGCTATGGTAGGAGGCTTATTTAGTGTACCCCTTGCTAGAGTTTGTGTTGTCTAGGTTGACATCCACTATCTCTAGAATTCATTCATTCTTGTAGCACCCCCTCCCTCGTGATAATGGTTTCTTGAACAAAGAATTGTGGCAGAGCAGTGTCTTATCTCCCCCCACTATTATGGATCCACAATGTTTTCAATGTCGTGAGGAAAATGCATCGAGGAAGCTTCAACAAACCATTAGTAGCAAGAAGAGCATAGTTGAAGCGACGATCTCTTTCATTTCCCAAGAAATTCCATGTGTGTTGGGGGATAGAGCTATGTGTCCAACACCAACACAAAACACTCTGCCTCTTGAAACCAAAGTGAGCCTTGACTACTTGGATCATCTCAAAGAATGGGAAGTTGAGGTCCAATTCTCAATTGCTATGCTAAAGGAAAAAACGACAGCGTTGGAAGCAATGGAAAATGCTTTGGAAGAAATGGTTGCGTGTTTGCCGAGATTTGTTGACTTTCTTGTAGAACTCTTGGTTTCCTCACACCACTCTACGTTAGGGACTCTAGAGGACACCACAAAAAACTTAGGTTCAACAATTTAGACGAAATTTGTAGCTAGTGCCCAAGATGGTTGTTAATCTTTGTTTGAAATTTAATTATTGTTTTTCATTGCTTGCTAGTTTTGGGACAGTATACTAGATCATGTATCAACAAATGTTGGAAACATAAGACAACGATCAGAGTATTAAGCACAAGCAATTCATTTTCAAAGTTTACTATCTGTCTAAATTTTTTACTATCCATGGAAAGAGTTTTGTTGTCACTTTAATTGCCAACTAGATTTCAATGCTAAAACTCTATATACAACTCTATGGATTTGATTTTTACTTGTGACGTGTGTCCTTTGTAGAATGTTTAAATTCACACATCCACAACAAATGCGGTCTTCTCTCGGTATCCTATGTTTTTTCATGATCATAATCAAGTACACTTACAAAGAAGGGGTCTTTTTATAACAATCTAAGGTTCAAACACTTTTTAACCCAAGAATTTTGTTCTTCGATTTAAACAAACTATCTGTGGCTCTACACGTCTACCCTACTCTTGCAAAATTTACATATTTAACATCAAAATTGATTGACACATCTTCCACTTTCTTCTTCACATTGTTTTGATTTTTGACATCTAGAAGATTTGCTTCGTGGTAATGAATTATCCTAAAAAACAAGGACAATGTCACTAGCTACATGGAAATTTTTTCTGACCATTTTATCCTTGCAATGGTTCATAAAGGTAACATCCACATCTTTTTTTCCTAGGTAAAATTAAATTGCCTCCTCTTCTCTAGAATATCCAAATGGAGGGTGGCTCCACCATTAGTGAAAATAGTCACTGGTAATCTTGAGGAACTCAACTAGAATTGAACATGTGACCTATTGCTTCATCGTTGACAACATGGCTTGGGTAATGGTTCTGTTAATATTATGGTAGTTGCGGGAGGTATTAACCTCCATGTGTAACCTTTGACCATAATAGAATATTCTGGAAACCAGAGAAATCCTAAACGAATTTGTAAAAACCTTAGAAGACAAGTCAACTCAGTAAAATAATTAATATTAATGTATTAGCTTCTAGAAGGACAAGTTGGCCCAGACAAGTGACAAGAACCACTATAAATAGGAGGCGCTTGAGCTCATTTGTACACACTCACTTCACTCACTCTCTCAGTAAAGTATAGCGCAAGTTTGGAGTTGCAGTTGCAAGAAAGGAAGGTGCATCTTCTTGGGTGATTCTTGGTCTCTCTCTCTAGTGTTATCTAGCCTAAGATATGCGCCCTATCTTTTAGTATCTCTTGGTGGTATTCTTGGTGACATCCTGGAGTATATTGGTGGATTTCTTGAAGGTGGAAATTTGGGGAAGAAGTGCAACTACAATTGCTGCAGTTGAGTATTGTTCTTGTTCTATGGTTGTGGAGACTCTCTCTCTTGTGCACTACCATTGGAGAAGGTGCACTCTCCTTGTCTTGTGTTGTTGCTGTAGTTGGATGGTTTTTTCTGGTTCCATCTCATGCTACTGCTGCAACTAGGGTTTATTTGTTGGTTCTAGTGTGGCTTTCCAGAATCATTCTATCTACAGAAGGTTAAGGTGCTCGGGGGTGGATGTGTACCTATGATTGGGTGACAATAGTGATATTGTCTATGGTTAAAATGAGCACATCGAATATTTTAACAGGTTTGACATCTATAATGTCTTGGTTTGGATTATTTACAACTATGGAATTATCATTAAAAACAACATTTTCCTCTAATATCTCTCTTCTTAACCTTATTGATGAATTCATACCATTTCAAACTTTATTTGTGATACTCAAGGAAGAAGCACATATCACAAAAAAAAACTTAGAAAAGAGCCTAGGGTTCCCCTCAAAGTTTCTATAATCTATATTTTTGGTCTTCATTTCCATTATTCTTTAGTTTTCATGTTGCAAAAATATAAACATTGTGTTTGTTAAAGTCCATATCAAAAAATCATACCTATATGTGCCTTGCTTTGCTGATGCCTTCCTCTTCTTATCTCCTTCCATGCTACGTATCCTTATCCTTCATTTACAGCTATCTAATTTGGATTGAGTCCATTCACTGTATAATTATTGTACGAAGAATCTGGCACAGGTTCTGTGATATTTTTCTACCTTAATACAACACAGCTGGGGGCGCCTCTGTTCAACTGCACGCCCGTCAAAGACTGGATAATATTACCAATAGGGCGCATTCGAGGAGAGCTACAGGCATTAGCTACAATTGCGAGAAAATAAGGGCGAATCGATTGCAGAGCTCCAATATTAATACGCCCCATGGAGACCTGGGCTCGTATCCCAGCAGACACAGCAAATGCTCGAAGAGCACCACCTCGCAGGCAATTGAAAAACCGTCCTTCCATCTCTTAACGATGAGTGCCCTGAGCAATGGATGCTTCATGTGCTCAGCACTTATACAGTATCGTCTTCTACACTTCCCAACATACACCGTTTTACATCCGGCGGGCGCTTCTGCTAGTCTGTCTTAAGGCCTAGATAAGATAATCCTGCCTGCACACTTATGTAAATATACCAGCTCTAATTTAGCGCATTTTCATAGAAAAATATTTTTTCAGCAATCTGCAAGGAAGCAAGATCAGCTTTGTCTTGCATGCTGCCAGAAGAAGCACCAATCATTCCGGACAAAATATCCATTTTCATAGAAAAATATCCATTCAGCAATCTGCAAGGAAGGAAGATCAGCTTCGTCTTGCATGCTGCCAGAAGAAGCACCAATCACGCCGGGCAAGAGAATAGGGCGGAAACATGTTCTATCTTCATAACATCAACATCTTTGCAGCCTAGCTTTACTTTAAGGAGTATTCTAAATGTTCTAATTTTTGGGACTTTTCTTGTCCCTTGTTTCATTTGATTTTGTCCTAAATTAGATGATGAATGATGAATGGTTGGATCTACAGATTTGAGTGGCTAAGTTTGTATAATCCTAGTGCTTCAGGGGTTTTTCAGCACGCTGAATCCATTTATGCATTCAGAAAGACAGTTTAAACAACAAAAAATATAGATTTTGTCCAAATTTACATCGTCGGATTCTGGCCAATTCCTTCCAAAAAACTCAAAAGTTAGAATGTTTAACCAACTCATTACTTTAATATTCACAGCCTGCACATTGATAGTATGGTCAACTCTGACTCTGACAAAAAATGTTGGGTTTAATAATTTTAGTAACATAAACAGTTATCAATAATGAAAATTTTTCTAGTCAATTGAGTATAGTTACATTACTTTACATCGTCGGATTCTGGCCAATTCCTACCAAAAAACTCAAAAGTTAGAATGTTTAACCAACTCATTACTTTAATATTCACAGCCTGCACATTGATAGTATGGTCAACTCTGACTCTGACAAGAAATGTTGGGTTTAATAATTTTAGTAACATAAACAATTATCAATAATGAAATTTTTTCTAGTCAATTGAGTATAGTTGGGATGGTTATGAGGAATGATTGTTGTAATATAAATGATATAAATAAGTATTGTTGTAATATCAAGAAAAATTGTTTTTTGCAAAGGAAAAAAAAATAATAATGAAAATTTCTCTCATTAAAAATTTTACTAATAAATTTATAGAGTGTGTTTTTAATTTGTATAATTATTATTTTTATATAATAATAGGTTACTATAACAGTTATGTTATAATTAGATATTTAGTTTAATTATATGCATAACTATTTACTATAATCTTTTCATAAATATCTCAATTAATTTTTATTTTTTTATTTTTTTTCCAATAAATTTTTATTTTTAATATATATCATTACAAAACCATCATATAATTGAGATATTATTTATTATTTATGTAATGAAGTAAGACAATAAAATAATACTGGTAAGCTACCAAATATATTTGCCCTCCATTGAAAAGGAAAAGGTTGAACAAGGATTGGCTGCCCACTCAAAGCTAAATTATTTTATTCTTAATCTACATCATTACAAAACCATTATATCATTGAGACATTATTTATATTTTACAACTAGAAATTACAAAACCATTATATAATTTAGAAATTATTATTTACAACAAAACCACCATATTATTAAGACATTATTTATATTTTATAAGTAGAAATTACAAAACCATTATATAATTTAGATATTAAGTAAAAATTAATTCTTCATATAAATTTTAATGTCTAAAAATCTTTGCAAATTTTTTTGACCACTTAAATAAATATCCAAATATCCATGTGCATTTGACAATTGAAACTATGTTCACTATATAGCATGGATCCCTTTTCCATATATTTAACATAGCATACCAAGTATTAAGATTCAAGATTGGATCATCTGCATTTGAAACTACCTTAATTAATTTGGTAGTGTTATATATCTTCTTAGAAGTGTTGTGTGCCAAACTATTAAAATTCTTGTGCCTTTGCTTCATTATAATGAGCATTTCAGGTAAGACCAACCTTTTAGCATACTAGTTTATTATTTCTAGGAAATTAAAAACATGGCCTATAAAGCGTTATTGTCCAAGATTTTATTTTTCTCCAATGTTCCATTAGTAAGTCTAAATTATTTCTTGTAAAGTGCACGTTAGTGAAAATATTTATCTTGAGAAGCCAAAGTATTAGTGATATCATTCATAAATAACTCATTTCCTTTTTCGAAGCCATTATATTTTTACAAGGATTTTGAACTATGTGATGTGTTTATTTGGAAAAATTACAAAAATGTGGGAGGATTATAATTTCAATCTTAATAATGTTATATCCCCAAGCTTGTTTTCCACCTTTCCAATTAATTGTACATAAATATGTTTTTAAGGACTTCATTTATCGATCCATATGTTAAACTTTAATTGATAGATCATTTATCTATTTGGCAGTGTCCAATGGTCTTGAATTAGACATATAATCTCATTTATGAGTTAGGGATTTGGTACATGCCAACTCGTTTACTTTTGGAAAAGATGTAGGGTGTAGGATGGAATATTAGAACAAGGCATTCCCATCCTTCACACTATGCATCTACTCATCTAGTTTTTACTAATGCTGTGGGGTAGGGGGTGCAAAAATGAGAAGTATATGGGAATGAGTAGACAGAAGGGTCAACTTGTCAGGCGTCGGGACATGTGCATGGTGTTGGAATAAAAACCAATGTGCATGTGGGACACAATGCTTTGACCAACATTTTGAAGGTAATGGGGTCACCTTCCACTACTTAATTTTTTCTAAGTGTTGGAATTCCAAAGTTTTACAAGATACCTTAGAGAAAAAATACTTTGAAAATATTAATTACGACACATGGTTCGAGGAAATTCTAAAAAGGTTTTTCTATATAAGTTGATGGGCTTCAAAAATATTATAAGGAAGGTTTATCACTTGGAATTTGGAAGTAGTGATTTACGTGTCTTTATTTGAAAAACCATGGAAGGCACAATGCTCTACATTGACAACTATTATCCTACTCTACATGTCAAAGAAAAACTTGGGTGGTCAAACAACAACATTTTTGCATTGTTGGGTATTTCTTTATGTCATGTGCACAGTGTTAGATTTATTTTAGTTGATCAATATTATATACTTTATCATGCAAAATAGTACATATGGCATGGTAAAGTATATAATAATAATAATAATAATAATTTATGTTTAAGGTCACGGCCAAGATAGACACCAAATTGGTGTATGAGACCCCCTTGTTTGTGGGACAAGAGACCCCTTTCTTGCAACGAATTGACTGCTAAAGTCTACATAGGTATACATAACCTAACAATACTTGTTTCCAAAGAACAATAGAACAATAATCTTCCAAAAACTACTAAGGAAACATACACAATAATAAAATATATAGGGGTGTATTATGGTTCCATTCATGCATATCCTAATGATTGTGTTTTACAGAGAGTTGAAAAACTTAAAAACAATGAGATATATATCCAAGTTATAAAGATCCACATTACTGTAATGATATCATTGGAAAATTCATATCACAAAAGGTGTTGTGCCACATGCCCACAATCTCGAGGTTGATGTGATTGTTTAATTGTAAATCATTGGATCAATTAATGGAATGGCATGAATGGAATATAAAAAATGATGGAGTGATAAGGATCCCAATAAACTCAATGGGAATGAAACATATATAATAAAGTTGTCCAAAAACATATGTTGATGAAAAGTGGAACATAAGATTTGGTCTTGCAATTGATATGGTAAATCCTTAATACTTGAGTTAGTATAACATATGAAACACATGGTCTATGGTTCTGATCAACTAGAGTCTTCCACCTTGTATGTCACTTAAGAAGGATCCCTTATTGTCGGTTTTATTGGTACTTAAAAAGTTTCAAATGAAGAAAAATGATGGATTGATTGTGACTTTTATGACAAGGGATTATAATAGTGTACGTTACATTTCTAGTCCATTGAATTCACATGATCATGTATTCACATTTTATGGGATATTACATTGGTGCATTCATGATTTTGTAGTGCTTACAATGTGCTCTTATAAGAATAATAATGTGATTAAATATGCATTAAAAATATTTTTTGATCATATAAATAATTTTCAGTTTCAAATTTATTTAAATTATTATTTGATTATCAAATGTTATATGAACAATATTGCATAATTGTATGGGAAGGGCTCATGACAAAGGGTTATCATGCATGCCCAAATTGTGGTGAACAATTGTATGTGTGACATTCGGAATATTTGAACAAAATGGTATATGAAGGACAATTCAAAATATTTGAACAAAATGGTATATGAAGGATAAAATTGTACTTGTTTAAATCCTCATTTTTGGTGATTAGCAAAGAGGGAGTTTGTAAATGACAAGGAGGATCTTTGACCACCTCTTGTTACCAAGGAACTATATAATTTATTAAATTTGAATAATGGAAATTTAGGTTCTTGTGAAAAGTATACGAGAATTAATATAGTATATATAATGTATAACATTTTCTATTGGAAGGCCACGAGGATAACATATTTGTTGGAACATATAATTTTTTTTTAAATGTGGCCATCTCTCTTTAGGGGCAAGTTCCTCTAAAGAAAAGGATAATAATATATTAACCAAGAATAACTTGAGCTCTCAAATACAAATAATTACGCATGGCTAAAGTATGTTGAAGGAAGGTAAGATCAATGCACTTGGAATCAACAAGATGGTTGTTGAATGAAAATGAGGTACATATTGTCTAAAATGTATGTCTACCTAAAGGACACCAAGAAGGCATTGGTTTTTTAAATTAAAGAAAGCCTTTAATATTTATCGAGACATCACTGGTCTTAAGTCACACAACCACCATAACTTGTTGAATTTATATTAATCTATTCGGTTATGAAAAATTTCACATGTACTCATCACACACACACACATGTAGGTATCTTTACATGTGTATGCCTAAATTATAGCTATCAATTTCAACATATTAATTGATTTAAAAAAAAATGTGATAATCCTCTATCTTTATGAGGTTGTTGCAATGGAAGCTTCCCTAAAGACCAACAAGTAGTTGTGGCAAAGTTGTTAAATTTTACAAAGACCTACAAGTAGTTGTGGCAAAGTTGTTAAATTTTACAAAGACCTACAAGTAGTTGTGGCAAAGTTGTTAAATTTTGCAAAGACCTACAATTAGTTGTGGTAAGGTTGTTAAATTTTGCAAGGAAAATATCAATACCATTCTTATTTATATTATCATTGCATGAACAACATTAATATTCACATCATTTTTCAACATTTATATGTTATCGAATAAACAATATTCATGATATCAATATGGCATGTTTCTTATTAATTTGATAGTTGGATTACTTTAAGGAACATTTTTGTTAACTCTATTAATTTAGAACAATAAGTGATTATAGAGTTGTTTGCACCCTAAAGAAGGAACTCCCGTTAAATTTTGTGGATATTCAAGGGAACTTTTTAGTGTATTTAGCTGATGACATTGAATTAGTCTATGTTTTGAGTACTATATGTATGTTTTTCTTAAATAGACACGTGAAGGAACTAAAGGCATTTTTAAGATGAACAACACTACCCTAAGATTGTATGGAAGCATGATATGTTGCTCTAAAGTTTTACTTTGCAAGTGAGTACACCAATTAAATTTATGTTAATGTAACACTTGAAAGGAAGATCAAATAAACAAATTAAAACAACAAAGGAGGATAAGTTTTAGAGGAAAATGTAGAGTGTCACATGTTAATAAGAAACAAATTAAAAAATTAGTTTCCTATTAAACAAACTATAAATTATTATAAATTATCAATATATTTTGTCAATGAGAACTTAGTACTTCACACCATATAACTAATATTTTGGTCATATATACACATATGACATATTAACCATATATATTTTGTCAATGGGCACTTAGTACTTCACATCATGTTGGCAAATATTGAACAAGCATCAAATGCGTGTTGATGGTTGTTGTCATTGATGGCAAGTTTGCAGACAACGAATGGTTGTTGACATTGATGGATTTGTATCAGTCAGATTGCAACAAGATCACGGTTCAATCGTAACCATTGAATCCAAAACGGATCTGGACCGTATTTTACAGTCTTTGTCGGAGAGAGGATCTGAGCCGTCAGATCGGAAGCTAATACCCGTCAGCCGTCAGATCTGCAGAAGCTGCGAGGGAGATAAGCCATCGGGGATCGGGACTTTGAAATGTCCAATTCACTCGACAATGAAAAGCCCGAAATCGCGATATGCGATTTCACGATTTGATCGCAGTCGTTAAAGCAAGCATGAGATATGGACCGTTGATTTACTTCATCGGAGAATCGGGGATCGGGACTTTGAAATGTCCAATTCACTCGACAACGAAAACCCTGATTTCGCGATATGCGAATCACGATTGAACCTGAACCGTCAGGTCAACATGTGATCTAGACCGTTGATCCAACTCACGACAGCAGACCACTTCAGCTAGGGACACATGGCACAACCAAGGAATGACAGGTGTCAGGGAGATTCAACACTTCAGGCATATGTAAGTCACGGATTAGAGTGACACGTGGCAGGATCTAACACGTGTCAAACCACGTGTGATGTCAGCAGAGGCATCGACGATCGAGACTTTGAAATGACAAAGTCACTTGACATCGAAAGTCTCGAAATCCCGGAAGGATCGGGACCGTCCATCTGAGGGAAAGGTGTCGAAGATCAAGGCGCCGTCAGCATTTTGTTCATCGGGAAATCGGGGATCCCGTTGACAAGAGTTTTGTGCAAATCAGAATCGCGATCCGCGAAACCCCGATGAATGGGGGCCAACTGTCAGCACAGCAGAGCAGGAGAACGGAGGCGTAGTGGAGACCAACTGTCATCGTAATGAAGCATCGGGATTTGGACGATCGGGTTTTGGTATTGACAAGAACATTGAACATCAAACATCGCGGAATCACTATACGCGATTTCCCGATAAGGCATATAGACTGTGGGCCACCCAGGAGTCAGCGGAGGACAGGTGGAAGGCGAACAGGACGTGCATCGGGATATCGAGAATCAGAGGATCGGGAATCCCGTAGGCATGAGCATGGTGACATCGAAAACGCCGAAACCCCAATGAGAGGTTTGACTGAGGTCATGTGTCGACGGTCATATGGGCCAAGGCCTATAGCCAGCAGGGCTAGCGCATGGAAAGGGGCACATCGGTAATCGTGGATTGGAGAGGTGAGAAACTCTCGACATCAGGAAGTGCGAAACCCCGAAACCCCGATGAGAGGTATGGTGGCAGTCACATGATAGCTGGTCACATGGACCATTGTGTAGCCAGAAGGGGCTAAAGCTCGGGAAAGGTGCACATCAGGGATCAGAGAATCGGGGGTTCCGAGTACATGTGCATCTCGACACTGAGAATGCCAAAATCACGATGAGAGAAATCCCGATTGGATCTGAACCGTTGAATCAAGTATTGATCGGAGGGTTCCTGTTCTTCCTCACACATTAACGCTTCATTTATGAATCAGTTAAGAGAAACAGACTGATAATGACAAATCTGTTAGCGTTTCATTTGCCAAGACATATGTCCTTGTATTACCTATTGGAAGGGGAAGTTGAACCGTATGTTCAATCATATAAAAGAAGTGGAAACAGACTGTGTGTGTGTGCGGTCGTCGAGCATGTGAAAATGAATGAAACTGTAAAGAAATATAGAGGAGAGCATGCGCAGAAGGTGATTGAACATAAGAACAGAATGACATAAAGAGGAGGAGTATAACAGAAGGACAGAAAGAGAAAATGCAGAGTAGAATAACTGAACAAGTTGATGCAGAGCATGTCTGCTGAAGAGACAGAGGAAGAGAAGAGCAACAGAACAGTGAATAGAAGACCAGATTTATAGAACAAAGAAAGACTGGTAAGAACTGATTTATCTATAAAGTTGAATGTTTATTTAGCCATTAATATTTAAGGGTGGTTGGGAGGTGCTCAGGAGGACTGTTGTCCTCGGAGGTTCAAGTGGGAGCTTGAACACAGGAAGTTGTAGCTTCCATCTGGTTGTAGCCAGAGAAACCAGGGTGGCAGGGTGGTGCTAGGGAGAACAAGTGTTCTCTGTTATACAGGTTGGAGCCTGTGTGGCGCGAAGTTGGTGC
>SNQJ01S0006318.1:40550-67228 GCA_010110895.2 Picea sitchensis
GGGGGGTCCGGAATAGTGTGACGTGTGAAGTGGGGCCCCTCCTGTCATGTCAACCACTGTGTCGCGTTTCCCTCTCTGCCACCTGTGTTCCACTTAACCGTGCGATGGGGCCTGTTCTCATTGGCGGTTCTCTACCCCTGTTGGGATTTGTTCCTATTGGTCATTTGTTGACCATGTAGGGATTCATCCCCATTGGCCGGACGCTATCCCTGTCGGGGTTCGACGGTTGCAGAGTCGAACGATTAGACATTACTGTAGCACCGAGGTGTGAAATACAAATAGGCACTGCGTTCAAATTAAACCGTGATCATGACCCGCGATCCCATGGGAACAAACAAGGAGAGAGAAAGAGCCAGCTTACACTGGGCCTCCATGGATAATTAGGGGTTCTGGTCTGGCAGAAGACCAGAAAAATCCGATTTAGGTAGTGGGTATGCGACAGGTTCCACCAGATCCACCAGCCTCCTTATTCCCATACGTATCAGGGTTCTTCCCTTGATGGGTCACTTGCATCAGAATTTCATGTAGATTGGATTGATTCTCCTTCATTATTTGCAAGTTCTCGTCAACCCTTTTCAAAGTTTCAAAGAGTTCGGCATGTCCCCTTCTGCTAGTTTCATGGTACTCGCCCAAGTGTTGGACCAATGTGCTTTCCGTGTGGTTGATGGATTGCTGGAACTTTTCAAACTCAACTGCTATGAGAGCCAAGCCTAGAGGCTCGTGGTCATCCCCTGACCCTTCCATTTTTGCCTCTGTTTCACTTCTCAGTTTCTTCCTTCGACCCATGAAAATACCACTGTACCTCTGCATGTGTCGATCCTTCCACAGGTTTGGAGGATCGAAGCTATGATACCACTATAATGATCCCAAGCCAATTTTTTTTCTTGGAATCACTAACTACCACTGATGTGTTGATGTACGGGTATTATTGAGTTATTAAATGCAATTATAACAGATTCATCCAACACATGAAGATCATAACACATTCAAGATATAAATCATAAGCATAAATCTGACCTTTATTATAGAATCAAGAATCAGATACAATAGAATGAGCAGATCTGGAATAATCTTCAGATGGCTCCAATACAAGACAAGTATGAGCTGCTACAAAATGCTCCCACTGATACAATAAGCTTCCCAAAGGCTGAATAAGATATGAAGACCAATACATGCAAAAATGAATGCCAATGTCCCTCAGCTAGAAAGTGCCACGCTCTACTAGAAGGCTAAAACCCTCAATAAATTGGCCCAACTGAAGGAAGGCTCCAAACGAGTCCAAACTCGGCCAGATGATAGATCGGGATGATAGAATCACCCTCCTGAAGTCTCAAGCTCGACGTCCAAGGCAAACCCTTCCAAACTCCGAATCTTCTGCTGAAGTTGCACCCTCCTAGATGGCTGAAACCCTTAGTGATTTGACCCTGATGAGAAAAGCCTCCAAATGCTCTGAAACTCTCTCAGAATGTAGATCGGGCTAAGAGAACCCTGTGGGTGAAGTTTCAGACCCAGATCTCAAGCGGATCTCTCTAGATCTGAGAAATACAAAATGGTGGGACGTCCTCCTTTCCTCCAAATTGTCCCAGTCTGAATCTAAATGTCTAATGGTGATAACTCTCTAGAAAAGCACTCAAAATGATGGTGGAGCACCTGCAAGTAAAACCCAACTGATGAAATGCCCAACACTCCTCCTAATTGGCTAGATCGAACCCTTCTCCTCAAAATGGTGTGCCCTTGCTGAAACTCCTCAAAAAAGTACGGCCATGTTATCTTCAGAAGCACTAGGAAGAGATATGCTGAGAATAGAATGGTGTGGAGGAATCTTTCATCCCTGAGACCAAGCTATAGAACAAGGTGAGTGGATATTTCACCACTGAGTTGCTCAGAAGGGTTTGTACAACAAAACCCCCAAACTGAATGCTCAAGAGAAATAACAAGCAATATGCCAAATCCAAAATGCCTAATAGGTGCGCCCTTGCCTCTTACTTATACTTTTCCTTCTAATCCTCTGTTGAGTTAAGTTAACTCCCAGGGTTAACTTCTATTCTTCTATTGAGTTATATTTCCCTCCTTTTATCCTTTCCCTTTCTCAAGTCAACTTAAAAATATAACTTTAATCTAGTTGACCTCCCCCCTCAGTGTGAGACTATGACCTAGTGGGGGTGCCCAGGCCACTGAGTCTCCTCATCACCTCCCTAAGAGGTGGGGGACATTACAGTGCCAACTATCAACACTCTTGCAACAAAGGCTTGTCCCATTATAGTTGTTGCAGGACAATGATACAAGGGTGTGGATCAAATCAAGTGTTGTTATGATTGATATTTTAAAAAATGCATTTATGATCCAAACAGAAAGTTTTGAAACAATTTTGAAAATCTGTAGTTTCTGTAGCTTAGCCGGATTTCAAAAGGCGTTCTTAGCCTCCGAAACCAGAACTTTCGGTAGCTTACTCTCCATGAATTTTGGAAAATAAGTGTTGAAAACTACCTATCATAATTATTTTCATTAGTAACCTTAAAGGGATTCCATGTGCATAGGTTAGATGAGAATATTGTTGGTTGGTGCATTGGAGAATGGTTACATGGATATGTGTAAGACTTAGAGAATGCGAGGTAACCGTGTAGTCACATAAATGTGCCTACTTAGTTTTTCTTCACATTATATGATATAAATTGATTTGTAGAAGAGAGTTAGTCCTTCAAGAATTTATCTAAGGTATTTGATCTTGAGATCAATGACTTAAATGGTGGATATTCACTCCTAATATATGTTGTAAAAATTGCCAAAAAACTTGAAATTTGTGGATATTCATATCCTTCGACTAGGATATGAATCACACAAGGCTATCGAGTAGTTCTAGTGTCCAATTTAAGAACAAACCTCATATTGGTTCTTAGAATGGGCCAATTGGTACCCCTTTCCCTCTAGGGCACTATTTTTCCAGTGTCGAGTTCTTTCATGTTACCTTGAGTGTCGGGAGATTATTGAAAAATTGTTCTAGACTTCCTCCCAATGTTTCGAGGTCCAACTCTCTCAAACTTTGACTCTTCCTTGAGGACATCGTAAGGTAATTTATTTGTACCTTCTCCATTTTCAATGATCTTATAGGGACATTTTGATCCTCTTCCTTCACTACGTCCACCTATATCTTTGATGTGGGTGCATGGGAATCCTCCTCCCCCTCTCATTTTGCACTTTCTCATGATAATGCATAGTCTCTTATCCTATTATTACTAGGTTATATTTTCATTTAATTGTCTCATGGTTACACCCGAGGAGATGAGGTCTAACATATTGAAAGAACAAAAGTAAAAAATATGCAAGGGTGAGAACAAACTCATTGAGTAAAATAACCATTAAAAAAGTATTTTAGCCACATGGGCACTTGTAGTTGCATATAATGACAATATCCTAAGGTGTTGATGAGTTTCTCTTGTAATTTTTATGTGTTTCTTTTGACCACCATATAACTAGACCCCATATGATCTTGCACATGTCATATATCCTTGGGGAAGACCTAAGATGAACTTATGAGCATTTGAAACCTCAATAACTGCCATAATCTACTCATGGTTGACTATTTCATCCTTTTCATAAGAAATATTTGCACAAGTTGTTGGAACCTCTTGACACTCTCACAGATGGGTAACTTTTGTAATTGTCAGCTTCTCAATGAAGCATTGTATGACCTAAATACCCAATGTCTATAAAACTAAGACTAGTCCTTGTAATTTGCAATGGTGTATTAATTTTTAGTCTTATATTAACTTCAGTGACAATGGCCCATATTTATTTTTAATATTGCAATAACTTTAGTCTCATATTCTCAATCCACCACGAGGACTTCCAAATTAATAGTGAAAAGGTTGAGGTTTAGGCAAGCATCCCTTTGATGTTTTTTCATGAGTCCACCAGTGGCTTATGTTGAAAACAACAATGTTTGCTTCCTTATACTTTGAACCAAAGCCTTCTATCAATTCCAGTCTCAAAACTTCCTTCTTTATTTCATTTCCCTCATACATCTCCCATTCTTGAACTAGAAAGGAAGACCTCAAAAATTCTATCGAACAATTATAGTCATGCAAACAAGCATAAAAGCCTCTACGTGTGTTATTCAACACCAAGAAAAAACATATGAAGATGACTATGGAAAGATTAAATACCTCATACAAAAATGCATAGAAACCTTCGGTTTTGAACTCTAGTCTTCTTGATATCTCATAGACTCACTTTTTGTTTTTTCCCCATGCCCAAGAATGCAAACTAGGGATTTTGACATGTTTCTATTCGATAAATCTCCCACATAAGTTATCATTTTGCCTTGCAATAGCTCGAACTTATTTGTTGCATCCAATATGAGAGAACAAACTCATTGAGTAAAATGCTTTCCATATTTGCATGGTAGGTAGGGAAAGGCTATATTGATGTAATGATGGATTAGCATGAAGATCATTTTTCTTTGCAATACCTCCAACTTATTTGTTGCATCCAATATGAGAGAACAAACTCGTTGAGTAAAATGCTTGCCATAATTGCATGGTAGGTAGGGAAAGACTATATTGATGTAATGATGGCTTAGCATGAAGGGACATATATTTTGAATAATATAAGTATCAAGTTAAAAAGATCAAAAAGTTAGATTCAACGAAGGGCATTAGATCCCATGGAGAAATACAATGTTTCAAATAGAATATCCATGCACACACCATTTGTTTTGATTAGAATATCTATGAATAGATCAACTGTTTTGATCAAAATATCCATGCATAGATCACCATCGAAACCATACATTCTCTATATGTCACATCACCATAGAAAATAAATATGCTATATAGTGTAGATCACCACAGGAACCAAACATTCATTAAATATATGTTGGCATGTATGGTAGAGTCCTCATAGTGGTATATTTGTTACAATTTCGATACACAATTTTATTTATTTTGTCCAATTTGCTATATAAAACAAAAAAAATGTCATCGCAATTTCGACGACCCATAGAAATCATGCGACGAATTTGCTATATAAACCATGAAAGTTGTCGTCGCAATTGCAATGCCCCATAGAAATCATGTGACAAATTTTCTATATAAACCACGAAAGTTGTCGTCTTAATTTCGACGAACACCATGAAAGTTGTCGACGCACAATAGAAATTGTGAGGCGAATTTTCTATATAAACCAAAAAAATTGTCATCGAAATTTCGACGTACACCATGAAAGTTGTCGTTGCCATATCGATGCACAATAGAAGTTGTGCGAAAAATTTGCTATATAAACCAAAAACGTTGTCGTCGCAATTTTGACGTACACCACGAAAGTTGTCGTTGCCATGTGGACGCACATGGCGACGAATTTTCTATATAGACCACGAAAGTTGTCGTCACAATTTCGACGAATGCTTCACTTAGTCGTATTGGCGACGATATTTTTTTTTGTTGTTGCAATCATGAGAAGTTCCCTACAGTCATCGCTCTTGTGACGTTAATTCAAGTTTGTCGAACTTGTCATGTCACATGAAATGACGTTTGAGAGACTCAAGATTTGTTGCAATATCCACGACATAACGTCGCAAGCGCGTCGAAATAGTCGTCGCAAAATGACCCAAATTTGCTAGTGTGAGCACATGTGGTAGGAGGCACCTAAATCTAACTGCCATTCTTCTTGATAATGTAAATTACTAGAAACGAATAAAACTTGATCAGTCATACCTGAATTTGTTACAACCAAATTTGCTTCTTTCGTAGAGTTTTCCTCAGATTCCTTTCTCTTCAAACAATCTTTCTTGAGATGTCATGTTTTGCCATAGTACTAGCATTTTGCTTTACCCTTTCTATGTATTGACTTAGATCGAGAAAAAATTCTCTCATTCGGCTCTTTAGTTCGACCTCTCACCAGCATCGCCTTTGAAGTTGAGGTTTCTTGACTAGATTTTCTCCTCATCTCCTCGGCCAAGAAATCTCCCACAACATAGTCATATTCTAAAACATCTGTTGAGCTAAAGCTAATAGAGGTGACTAGATTATTCCAAGACTCAAGAAATGAACACAATAATGTAATAGCTTTATCTTCATCTTCGAATCTAACTTCCATACTAGTCAATTGAACTATAAGGGTATTAAAGGTATTTAAATGGTCAACAATTTTTGTACCTTATTTCGTCCGCAAATTGTACAATTGTCTGTTCAAGTAGATCCTTCTCGTCAAGGACTTCGTCATATATAGACTTTCCAACTTTCTCCATAAGCCTGATGTTGTATCCTCTCCTACGATATTAAACAGAACATCAACCACCAGACATAAATGAATGGTACTAAGAGCTTTTGCATCCAGATCTTCCCATTCCTCATTCGTCATGCCTATCGATTTATTTGAATTTCCTGCCAGTGCTTTTTGCAACCCTTATTGCACTAGTAAATCCCACATCTTGAGCTTCCAGAGCTTAAAGTTGCTTTTACCGCTGAAATTTTCAACTTCAAACTTCGAACTATGCATCTTATCCATTAGCACAAAAAATCTCCCAAAACCCGCTACTTATAAAAATCATTTTAAATGTGGAGGAAATATAAATAAGGTTAAATGTGGATCCTGAATAAATAAGGTTTAGTAATAACCCCAAAAGGTTTAAAATAATATTATATATATATATATATATCATAAAAACTTTTATATCCACTTTAATTTACATAACATCCATGTGAGATCCACCTTGTAACATCCTCGACCACCAACAGGTCGGGAAATGCTACCTACACAACCTTAACTTTGCCTTTAAAGCTCTGATACCATATTGTAACATCCCCATCCATCAACAGGCCTAGGCAATGCTACCTACTCAACTCTGACTTAGTTGCGATACCAAACTGTAGCATCCACGACCCTCCACAGAGACTGGGCAATGCCACTACTGCAGAATATTCACATATAAATATAATTTGCATTAAATCAAATTAACACATTTTAACATAGAGTTATTGTTACCATTCAAATTTAAATAGAATTAACAACAATTCATACATGCAACGGAACACATGATAACATTCCAACATTATGCATAACATAAAATTAAGAAGATAAATTATACTTATCTTTCAACTGGAATAACACCACCAACTGCATGCAAAACTTCCACGAGCCTCCCATCCATAGACCGCGCTGCTCATCACTCTTAGTAGTAGGTCACCCCCGAGCTGGGACTAAGCTCCATCGGGTAAGGGAATCCTAGGATAGGAAAGGTAAACAGGAAGAAACACAGTTTATGAGGATGGATTCTCTCCTAGGAGCCACTTATGCCCATTGCTCACAGACTCTCATTCCCCACATGCATGTCCCACCCTAGGAGTATACACCTTCAATATTGTCACCAGGATAGTCCTTCGGCTACTAAACCTCCCTTGCCTTGGGCTTCAGCAACAGGTCAGACTAGAATTCTTCGAGCTTTGTGGTAGCTACAGGACCCTTTCCTGGAGTTCTCACTTCCTCCATGCACTTTCTCACCTGTAGAGAGTTCCTCACAGGCCTGACAACCTACCTCTTCAACCAAAACCACCCGCCTCACCTAGAGAGAGTGTTGCACACAGGCCTGACAACCTGCTTCTTCATCTCTGTTCCAACACAAGGAGGACAACAATAAGGCTCAACAAGGAACAAATGATGGTAGCCAATCACACTCAACCAAGGGACTGTGTGGCCACAACAACCCACAGTTATAACACACACGACATAGACAATTAGGGTATGCTCAGGTTTCACAGAAGACAACAACCCAAACAGTTAAGCACGAACTCAAATTTGCAGTGTGAATAAATTGGGTTTACAGGACACACAGGAGACACGGCTCAGTCCACAGGTTTGCCACTAGTTTTCAGATGAGTGACAAGGAAATTATGCAAAGTTTGATGATGGAGGCCAAACATAGAGACCAAATGGAATTCACAGGAATACACCAGTCGATCACAGAGGTCTCACGGTTTTGGGTTTCAGAGCTGCGTGAGGTATGCAACAATAAGACGTAGAGGTAACACGGTTCAGACCACGGACGACAGAATGGAGGATGAACCCCCATCATGGATCCATTCTTGGGTTAAATTGCATGTGCCTGGGCCGACACATGTCTCCCATGAAGTTGCATGCACTCCATCAAGTATGTGTTCCCTTTTTCTAGGAACTTAGGATAAAAAAATATACCTTTCACACCACTTTGGAATAATAATAAATTATTATTCAAGGACTTAAACCCTCAAGATTATCCCCTCTTCCAACCTTGTAGCCCCCTCTCCCTTACCCATTATGTGGAAGCTTATTCCCCCATCACTCTTTCTTCGTGGTCGGTTGGCACGTAGTGATGTTTATATATTATATTAATGATTTTCATAATTACATATACAAAAATCAGGCTCTTGGTCTTAACACTTAGGCTCTCTGGCCTAATAAACACATAAGCCCACCAACTTATCAATACTCGGCTCACCAGCCTACAAAACATGATTACAATTCATAATATCACCGGGGCACTATCGGGGGATATTACAATCCCCTCCCCTTATTTTTGCACTGTCCTTAGTGCAACTTTTACACAACATCAACAAGATTTTCAAAATTTTCAAAAATATGCAAGTATTCTGCCCACATAGCATCCTCATGCTCCCATGTCGCGTCCTCAGGTCTGTACCAGGTCCACTGGACCTTTACAAGCCCTATGGATCGATTCCAGAGTTGTTTTCTTTTCTGGTCCAATATGCGCACAAGATGCACTTGCAGGACACCTTCTTGCTCCACCTGAATCACATTCCAATCAATTACATGATTAGCATCAGGTATATATTTCTTAAGCAATGAAACATGAAACACATTATGTACAGTCATGGATGCAAGTAATGCAAGCATATATGCAACTAGCCCAATCCTTTCTAGGATTTCAAATGGCCCATAAAATATGGTTGCCAACTTGGCGTAGTTTCCTAGCTTCAGGAAACTTCTATTGGCTTTTACTTTCAGGAAAACATTGTCACCGAATTTAAACTCCCTCTGGGTTCTGTTTTTATCACCATAACTTTTCTGCCTGTCTTAGGCACCTTTCAAATTCTACTTAATTTTTAGCATTTGTTCTTCCATTTCCTTGAGAAACTCTAGCCCAATTAATTCCCTATCAACTGGATTATCCCAACTTACTGGAGTATTGCACTTTCTGCCATAAAGTGATTCAAATGGGCTCATCTTCAACGATGCTTGATACCCATTATTGTAGGCGAATTCTACCAATTGTAGATAGTCTTCCCATTTTGATGGTTTGTCCATCACATACATCCTCAATATGTATTCTATTACTTGATTCACTCGCTCTGTCTGCCACTCAGACTCAGGATGATAGGTTGTGCTAAAGTTCAGATTCGTTATGAACCCCTTGAATAACCCTTTCCATAAATTTGAGGTAAATTTTAGGTCTCTGTCAGACACAATTGTCTTGGGAATACTGTGCAATCTTGCTACTTCCCTCATAAATATGTCGACAACATTTTATGCCTTGTGAGTAGTCTTTAACAGAATGAAATGGGCATCTTTCATAATCTTGTCCACCACCACCATGATTGAATCATGTTGCTTGCCTGTTCTGGGCAATCCTGTGATGAAATCCATTGTCACCACTTCCCACTTCCACTCAAGAATGGGTAAAGGCTATAGAAACCCTGTTGGGTGTCTATGCTCATCTTTAACCTTCTGACACTCCATACATATCGTGATGTATTCAAAAATTTCTCTCTTCATACCTGGCCAAAAGTAATGGCTCTTGATTTCTGCCACAATTTTCTAATATCAAGGGTGCCCAACATAAGGCACATTATGCATTTCATTTAAAATCGCAAGTTTCAAGTCCTATACATTAGGTACATAAATTTCGTTCTTGTACATAAGTAATCCATCAGCCCTTAATTTATAATTCTCCACTTTATGTGGCATCTTACTTTGTTGTATCTTTGCTACCAAATCCCTGTACTACAAATCTGTATTTGTAGCCTCCAAAATTCTGCTTTTAATATCAGTTTGGTACATGCTAATGGTTGTAGCATGTAATTCATGTACTCTTCTGCTGAGTGCATCAACCACTTTATTCTCCTTCCCTTTGATATGATTGATATCAAAATTGTACTCACAGAGAAACTCCAGCCACCTACTTTGTCTAGCGTTCAAGGTTGGTTGATCAAAAAAATACTTCAGACAGTTATGGTTTGTTCTTAGTTCGAACCTCCTTCCCATGAGGTAATGTCTCCATTTCTTTAGAGCGTGTACTATGGCTGCCAACTCCAAATCATGAGTGGCATAGTTCTTTTCGTGCTCTTTCAACATTTTGGATTCATAACAGATTACAAATCCATTCTGATTGAGGACTCCTCCCAGTCCTTCTTTGCATGCATCTGTGCACACTACAAAGTCTTCATTCAGATCTGCAATCCTGAGGATTGGAGCATTGGTTAACAATTGCTTCAATTGCTAGAAGTTTTTCTCACATTCCTCTTTCCACTGAAATTTCTTCTCCTTCCTTTGCAAAGAAGTGATAGGGTGAGTTGTCCTCGAGAACCATCTAGACCCATAAAGGATCTAACTTCCGCCACATTCTTTGGCGCTGACCATTCTCTGATGGCCTCAATCTTCTCAGGATCTACACCTATCCCATCCTTCGAAATAATATGCCCCGAGTAATGGATTTTCTCCTGATAAAATGAGCACTTGCTCAACTTGGCATACAGTTGGTTCTCTCTTAGCACCTGCAACACCATCCTCAGAGGTTTTTCATGCTCTTCCTACGACTTGGAATACACCAAAATGTCATCCAAGAATACTATGACAAACTTGTCTAGATAGTCGTTGAACACACCATTCATTAGGCACATAAAAACAACAAGTGCGTTAGACAGCCCAAATGACACCACTGGGAACTCGTAATGACCATACCTTGTTCTAAAGGCGGTCTTGCCAATGTCTTCATCCTTTATCCTTACCTCTTGATATCATGACCTGAGGTCTATCTTCGAAAATATATTCACATCCTTCAACTGATCGAAGAGGTCATCAATCCTCGGCAGAGGATATTTGTTCTTTATAGTTACTTTGTTCAATTATTTGAAATCAATACACAATCTCAATGTCCCATCCTTATTCTTCACGAATAGGACCGGGGCTCCCCAAGGTGACACACTTGGGAGTTTATAAACCTTCTTCAGAATCTCTTCAAGTTGTAACTGCAGTTCTTTCAGCTCTGGCATACTCATTCTATAAGGAGCTTTCGACACTGGAGATGCTTCAGGCATCAAGTTTACAGAGAAGTCAATATCTCTTTTCGGGGGTAGTCTAGGTACCTCCTGAAATACATCCTCAAACTCCTTTAGTACCACATCATCTTCAATATTTGAGATCTCATCCTTTGATGCTTCCTCTACATGGGCTGCAAATAATTGACAGCCTTTTCTGTAGCACTTCTTCAGTTTCATTGCTGAGATTTCTCTGATAGCAACAACTTTGGGAATTCCTTGGACTGTTTTCCGATTTCCTTCCTCATCTAGGAAAGTGAATGCCTTGTTCCAACAGTCCAAGAAGGCATGGTGTTGGTCCAACCAATCCATCCCAATTAGATAGTCATAAGAACTTAAAGGAAAAACATTCAATTCATCCTTTGTGCTCAGTCCATTCATGTCCACTAGATAGGACTTAACTAACTCAGTGACTTTCCTCTTGGTTCCTGTAGCCAGCTGCACTAACCAAGAATTTTCATGTTTGATTCTCGATAATTGCAAACTTTCCACCACTCTATGATCTATAGAACTATAGCTAGCCCCTGAATCAATTAAAATAGTAAAGGCATGGTTGTTGATCATACCTTCCACTTCAATCATGTGCGACTGATATTCAACTTTCTTGTTGTCCAGGGTTGCATAGATCCTTGGCATTCTACTACCCATGTCCTCCACTATTTCAACCTATTGTACATTGTGGACATCTATCACTTTATCATTTCTGTGGGGGCAATATCTGTACCTATGGTTCCCTTTACAACCCCAACATTCCATAGGTGGTGGTCTTGACATTTTCCCACCCACTTCAGCCTTCCTGGGCTCTCTAAAAGATGGTTGTCCCTGAGGATTGTTTCTGAAAAAGGGTAGCTTAGTTCCCTTCTTCCTCTGATCCATATTGAATTTCTTCTTGTCTTCCCAAACCTTCTGGAAAGTAGGCTTCTCTCTTTGTTGCTCATATAAGCATTTCACCCTCCTTATCATTTCTTCCATAGTCTTAGGATCATCATACTGAATCTTGTCTCCAATGGAAGGTGGTAGTCCACTCAAATACCTTTGAATCTTGATAGTCTCATCCTTGATGAACAAGACATACTTCAACAATTCCAAAAATCTTCGTTCGTATTCATTAATGGTCGTGTTGCCCAGCTTGAGTTCAAAGAACTTTTTCATCTTTCTGTCGTAGTATCTTTTAGTCAAGTATTTCTTCTTGAAATACCTCTTGAATTATTTCCAAGTGATATCTTTCTCTCTAATATGTTGTACCTGCACAAGTTGATCCCACCACATGGATGCCTTTCCCTTCAGTTGATACATTGCAATTCTTCCTTTTGCATGGGAGGAATAATTTTGTAGTTGGAAATATTTCCTCATGCTAAGCAACCATATTTCAGCATCTTCCTCCTTCTTGTGTTCTCCATCAAATGTAGGAGGCTTAATCTTGTTTATTTCGCCCTTCAGTTCATCCACTCCAGATCTCCTATGCTTTCTGGTAGGAGACGGGCTTGAACTACTATGTGCCCTCCTCTTGGAGCGACCTTGGGAGTGATGATGGTGTTTACCAACAATCCTTGATATTCTTCCCTCGGAATTCTAGTGACTTCCTGTTTTCCTCGAGTCTCTCTCATTTTCCAACTTCTTTTATATTCTCTCCAGACTCTTCATCAACTTTAAGTTGAATTCTCCCCGTTGTTCCTTAGCTTTCATGATCTTTCTTCTATCTGCTCGGTGAATCTGGGCATCTTTCTGCAATCGTTCAATGATTTTCATCACATGCCCTTCCTTATCTAACTCTTCTCCATGTCCATTGGAGTTCGACCCTTCAACTCCCAAATGAACATCCATTCCTTTTGCTTCATCCTTGAAACTAGAAGCAGTCTGTGCCTCTTCCATTTCTTTGCACTCAATGGAAACTCTATTCGATTATGGCACTCGTTGAACTTATGCAAACACAATGTACAGACAACTGAAATTTATCAAGCCATTATTCCTTAACAAATCCCACAACATTCATAAACAAATCTGATTCAAGAAAATGTTCAGTTTTCATTCTCTATGATTCTCGTTCAATTAAGAATCCCCGCAAATTTCTTCTTTTGGAGATCTGCTCTGCTAAGTTTTCAGGCACTAGCCCCTTTCTCTCAGTCCCCAACCCACACGACCATGGGTCGTGACCAAGCGCTAGATCAATAAGTGTGTACTCGAGCCTTCGACCTCTGAAATTTTCAAAGCACCACACAACAATCTCTCAGAGTTTTGGATTACCAAAATCGTGAAGTAGGGTGGATCAACCATCCACGTCTACTCAGCATTCGACGACTGACACTCACTATGGAATTTCAGGCGTCTAAGTTCTGGAACTTGGAAGCTTCAAGACTTCGGAGGATTTCACATCTGCACATCCAAACTATTAATCTCCGAACATTCCCAATCACCTTTGGTGACATCATTACATCACATCACCTAACGTTTTCCAATTGTGGGGGCATGCAAGAGTGGTTTGGAGTAACTTGCCTTTCATCCCGCAATTCTTTTGACCCTGACACGTAACCCCTCGATGAAACCGCGGTTTGGATTGCAAGACCACCTTGGAGAATTAACTCTCGTGCAACTTGGGTCCCCGCAATGTCTCCTGGACGTCGATATTGATGTATCATGATCAACGTCAATGTGGGTCCTCCGACCTTTAACTACGTTATGTAACCTCGACCCCACTAACCCTGCTCATACGACAAGCAACATAGCGAAATACTAGCGGCTGACTCATGGCCCAATCAGATGGGTGTCACACGTCACGTTCCATATGGAATTTCAAACTTCTACGGGTTCAAAACCCACTGACACATGGCACACAACCCATGTGTCCACGTCACTTTGGAGTTTCGAACTTCGACCCTTCTCTTGTTTCTGGCATCAGACTTCACTGAAGTTGCGAAGTCCGAAAGGCTTCCAGGTTAACCCTTCTGCACCTTCCCCAGATCTGACGATCGTAAGGGATTTCCCTTCCTTCCAAACATATCCTAAGGTCCACATTACTCTGCAGCCCAATACCACGTCTATCATGGTTTTACAACACCGTTACTCCTCTTGAGCTTCATAACATGACCAAGGTAACTTCTTGGCACTCAGGAAGGTTATGAGGTTCGAAATTGGTCCTCCAGACATAATTTCCTCTCAAAACCTTGGGTCCAATGACCACTTACCCAGCCCATCCAGGCTTTGCATTGAAACTATGGCTCTAATACCATATTGTAATGTCCCCGAACACCAACAGGACAAGAAATGCTACCTACACAACCTTAACTTCGCCTTTAAATCTCTGATACCATATTGTAACATCCCCAACCATCAACAGGCCTGGGCAATGATACCTACTTAGCTCTGACTTAGCTGCGATACCAAACTGTAGCATCCCCGACCCTCCAGAGAGACCAGGTAATGCCACTATTGTGAAATATTCACATATAAATATAATATGCATTAAATCAAGTTAACACATTTTAACATAGAGTTACTGTTACCATTCATATTTAAATAGAATTAACAACAATTCATACATGCAACGAAACACATGATAACATTCCAGCATTATGCATAACATAAAATTAAGCAGATAAATTATACTTATTTTTCAACTGGAATAACACCACCAACTGCGTGCAGACCTTCCACGAACCTCCCAGCCATAGACCGCTTTGCTCATCACTCTCAGCAGTAGGTCACCCCCGAGTTGGGACTAAGCTCCACTGGGCAAGGGAATCCTAGAATAGGCAAGGTCAACAGGAAGACACACAGTTTATGAGGATGGATTATCTCCTAGGAGACACTTATGCCCACTTCTCACAGAATCTCATTCCCCACATGCTTGTCCCACCCCAAGAGTATACACCTTCACTGTCACCAGGACAGTCCTTCGTCTCCTAAACCTCCCTTGCCTTGGACTTCAGAAACAGGTTGAACTGGAATTCTCTGAGCTCTGTGGTAGCTATAAGACCCTTTCTAGGAGTTCTCACTTCCTCTGCGCACTCTCTCACCTGGAGAGAGTCACTCACAGGCCTAACAACCTGCCTCTTCAACCACAACCACCTCCCTCACCTGGAGAGATTGTTGCACACGGGCCTAACAACCTGCTTCTTCAGCTTCGTTCCAGCACAAGGAGGACAACAATAAGGCTCAACAAGGAACAAATTACGATAACCAATCACACTCAAGCAAGGGACTGCATTGCCACAACAACCCACAGTTATAACACACATTGCATAAACAATTACAGTATGCTCATGTTTCACAGAAGATAGCAACCCAAACAGTTAAGCACGAACTCAAATTTGCAGTGTGGATAAATTGGGTTCACAGGACACACAGGAGACATGGCTCAGTCCACAGGTTTACCACTGGTTTTCAGATGCGTGACAAAGAAATTATGCAGAGGTCTATGATGGAGGCCAAATGCAGAGACTAGACGGAATTCACGGGAATACACCTGTCGATCACAGAGGTCTCACAGTTTTGGGTTTCAGAGCTGCGTGAGGTATGCAACGATCAGAGGCAGAGGTAACACGGTTTAGGCCGTGGACGACAAAATGGAGAATGAACCCGCATCACGACTCCATTCTTTGGTTAAATTGCATGTGCATGGACCGACACATGTCGCCCATGAAGCTGCATGCACTCCATCAAGTATGCATTCCCTTTTTCCAGGAACTTAGGATAAAAAATATATACCTTTCACACCACTTTGGAATAATAATAAATCATTATTCAAGGACTTAAGCCCTCAAGATTAGCCCCTCTTCGAACCTTTCAACCCCCTCTCCCTTACCCATTATGTGGAAGCTTAGTCCCCCATCACTCTTTCTTCGTGATCTATTGGCACGCAACAATGTTTATATATTATATTAATGATCTACATAATTACATATACAAAAATCAGGCTCCTGGCCTTAACACTTAGGCTCTCTGGCCTAATAAACACATAAGCCCACCAGCTTATCAATACTCCGCTCACCAGCCTACAAAACATGATTACAATTCATAATATCATTGGGGCACTACCGGGGGATATTACACACCTCACATAAAAGGTACTCCTTTAAAATACTATATTTTATTCTCCGTATGCATAATCATAAAAAAGTCAACCACTTAATAAACTTTATACCTCACAAAAAATGGAAATTTTTCTTTCTTGATCGACGCTCCTTCACAATGGATGGGGGAGTGCTAGTTTTGAAAATCAATGCTCCCTTAGGGTTCATAGGGGAGCGCTAGCGCTCCTTGAATGTGGATGGGGAGCTTCGACGCTCTAACGCTCTGTGATGCATACACTGGGTGCATCGAATTTACCGAAATTTTAATTTCACAAGTGTGAGAGCATCGGTGCGCCTCTAACACTACCTAGGGAGCGTCGATGATCTTCTTTTCACTCTACTCATTCAATTCATGATCTTGTACTACAGATCTAGTTTTCACGGATCTCCAACGCACCTCTGATACCAATTGTTAGAATTGCAAATGTGGAAAACACAATTCTCATATGATAATTAACAATCACACATACAAGAAACACATGGATTTCATGTGGTTCACCCAAACGTTGGGCTACGTCCACCAAGCATAGGCATCAGTTGTCTTATTATTCAGATCATGGAGATTACAACAGACTTGCAAGTTCTCACTCTATCTCTCTCTTTGCCTCTATGGGATTACATGTATTTATATACATTTACAATAAACTGATTATTAAATGCAATCCCTATCCATATTCTAACTTGGTCTATTTGGTTGCAACCAACACGGAATAATAGGATCCAAATCCATCCTTGGAAGAAATCGTTGTCACCAAATCCCAACAACCATCATCTAATTGAGATATTATTTATGTAATGAAGTAAGACAATAAAATAATAATGGTAAGCTACCAGATGTATTTGTCTTCGTTGAAAAAGAAAGGGTTGAACCAAGAATTGGCTGCCCACTCAAAGATAAATTATTTTATTCTTAATCTACATCATTACAAAACCATTATATCATTCAAACATTATTTATATTTTACAAATACAAATACAAATTACAAAGCCATTATATAATTTAGACATTATTATTCACAAGTAAAAATTAATTCTTCATATAAGTTTTAATGTATAAAAATCTAATTCTTCATATAAGTTTTAATGTATAAAATCTTTGCAAAAATTTATTGACCACCTAGATAAATATCCAAATATCCATCTACATTTGACATTTGAAACTATGGTCACTATACTATGTTCACGATATACCATGGATCCCTTTTCCATTTATTTAACATAGCATACCCCAACATTAAGATTCGAGATTGCATCTGGATTTGACATTTGAAACTACCTTAATTAATTTTTAGTGGTATATATCTTYTTAGAAGTGTTTTGTGCCAAAAGATTATGATTCTTGTGTCTTTTCTTCATTATAATGAGCCTTTGATGTAACACAAACCTTTTAGCATACAAAGCTCTATTCCCCAAGATATTATTTATATGAAATTAAAAACATTTGCTATGTAAGTTAACTACAAAGCTCTATTCCCCAAGATTTTATTTGTTTCCTATGTTTTATTGGCAAGTCCAAATTATTTCTTGTAAAGTGCAGGCTAGTAAAAAGATTTATCTTGAGAAGCCAAAATATTAATGGTATCATCTATAAATAACTCATTTCCTTCTTCGAAATCATTATGCTTTTACAAGGACTTTGAACTATGTGATGGTACTTATCTGGAAAAATTATGAAAATGTTGAAGGATTATAATTCCAATTTTAGTGATGCGATATCCCCAATCTTGTTTGCCAACTTTCCAATTAATTGTACATAAATGTTTTTTTAAGGACTTCATCTATCGGTCCATGTGTTAAAATCTAATTGATAGATCATTTATCTATTTTACAACGTTGATCATTTATCTATTTGGCAACGTTGTCCAATAGTCTTGAATTAGACACATAATCTCATATGTGAGTTAGGGAATTGGTGCATGCCAACTCATTTACTTTTGGAAAAGATGTAGGGTGTAGGATGGAAGATTAGAACAAAGTATTCTCATCCTTCGCATTATGCATATATTCATCTAGCTTTTACTAATGGTGTGGGGTAGGGGTTACAAAAATGAGAGGTATATGGGAAGGAGTAGACACAAGGGTCAACTTGTGAGGCGTTGGGACATGTGCATGGTATGGGAATAAAAATCAATGTGCAAGTGGGACACAATGCTTTGGCCAACATTTTAAATGTCATGGGGTCACCTTCCACTACTTAATTTTTTCTAAGTGTTGGAATTCCAAGTTTGACAAGATACCTTAGAGACAAAAGACTTTGAAAATATTAATAATGACACAAGGTTTGATGAAATTCTAAAATGTTTTTTCTATACAAGTTGATGAGATTCAAAAATCTTATAAGGAAGGTTTATGACATGGAATTTGAAGGTAGTGAAATCATGCCAATGTGTCATTCTTTGAAAAACCATGAAACACACAATGCTCTACATTGACAACTATTCTCCTACTCTACATGTCAAAGCAAAACTTGGGTGGTCAAATAACAACTTTTTTGCATTGTTGGTTATTTCTTTATGTAATGTGCACAATGTTAGATTTCTTTTAGTTGATCAATGGTATATACTTTATCATGCAAAATAGTACATATTAACTATATATATATAATAATAATAATAATAATCATCTATTTTTAAGGTCACGACCAAGCTGGACACCAAATTGGTGTATGATACCCCCTCCTCCCAACGATTTGACTGGTAAAGTCTACAGAGGTATACATACCCTACCCCCCTCTGGATTTGAACTTGTGACCTTTTAGGAGGAAGCACATGTTCTTAACCATTAGGCCCACTCAGGCTATACAATAATCTATTTTTAAGGTCAAAACCAAGCCAGACACCAAATTGGTGTATGATACCCCCTTGTTTGTGGGACAAGGGACCCCCCTCCACCCAACGATTTGACTAGTAAAGTCTACAGAGGTATACATACCCTACCCCCCTCTGGATTTGAACTTGTGACCTCTTAGGAGGAAGCACACATTCTTAACCATTAGGCCCACTTAGGCTATATAATAATCTATGTTTAAGGTCACATCCAAGCCAGAGACCAAATTGGTGTATGAGACCCCCTTGTTTGTGGGACAAGGGACCCCCCTCCGCCAAACGATTTGACTAAAAAATTCTACAGAGGTATACATATCGTACTCCCCTGTGGATTTGAACTTGTGACCTCTTAGGAGGAAACACATGTTCTTAACCATTAGGCCCATATATATATTGCATGATAGAGTATATAATAATAATCTATTTTTAAGTTCACGACCAAGCCAGACACCAAATTTGTGTATGGGACCCTCTTGTTTGTGGGACAAGGGACCACCTTCATGCAACAATTTGACTGCTAAAGTCTACATAGGTATACATACCCTAATAATGCTTGTTGCCAAAGAACAATAGAACAATAGTCTTCCAAAAACTACTAAGTAAACATACACAATAATAAAATATATAGAGATGTATTATGGTTCCATTCATGTATATCCTAATGATTGCATTTTACATAGATTTGAAAAACTTTGAAACAATGAGATATATCCAAGTTATAAAGATCCACATTAATGTAATGATATCATTGGAAAATTTATATCACAAAAGGTGTTGTGCCACATGCCCACGATCTCAAGGTTGATGTGATTGTTTAATTGTAAGTCATTGGATCAGTTAATGGAATGACATGGATGGAATAGAAAAAATGGCGATGGAGCAATAAGGATCCAAATAAACTCAATGGAGATGAAACATATATAATAAAGTTGTCCAAAAAACATATGTTCATGAAAAGTGGAGCATAAGATTTGTCTTGCAATTGATATGGTAAATCCTTAATACTTGAGTTAGTATAAGATATGGAGCACATGGTCTATGGTTCTGATCAACTACAATATTCCACTTTGTATGTCACTTAAGAAGGATCACTTATTGTTGGTTTTATTGGTACTTAGAAAGTATCAAATGAAGAAAAGTGATGGATTAATTGTGAATTTTATGACAAGGGA
Organism: Picea sitchensis; assembly: GCA_010110895.2. Classification (NCBI taxonomy): domain Eukaryota; kingdom Viridiplantae; phylum Streptophyta; class Pinopsida; order Pinales; family Pinaceae; genus Picea; species Picea sitchensis. Next base: position 60,923 of record SNQJ01S0006318.1, read on the forward strand.
TTATAATAGTGTACGATGTTTCTAGTCCATTGAATTCACATGATCATGTATTCACATTTTATGGGATATGACATTGGTGCATTCTTGATCTTCTAGTGTTTACAATGTGCCCTTGTAAGAATAACAATGTGATGAAATATGCATTAAAAATAGTTTTCGACCATATAAATCATTTCCACATTTAAATTTCTTTAAATTGTTATTTGATTATCAAATGTTATATGAACAATATTTCATAATTGCATGGTAAGGGATCATGAAAAAGGGTTATCATGTATGCACACATTGTGGTGAATTATTAGATTTGTGACATTGAAAATATTTGAACAAAATGGTATATGAAAGACACAATTTTACTTGTTTAAAACCTCATTTTTGGTGATTAGCAAAGAGGGAGTTTGTAAATGACAATGAGGACCTTTGACCACCTCTTGTTACAAGGCACTAGATAATTTATTAAATTTGAATAATGGAAATTTAGGTTCGTGTGAAAATTATACTAGAATTAATATAGTATCTATAATGTATAACATTTTCTATTGGAAGGCCACAAGGATAACATATTTGTTGGAACTTATAATTTTGTTTTTAAATGTAGCCATCTCTCTTTAGGGGTAAGTCTCTTTAAAGAAAAGGCTAATAATATATTAACCAAGAATAAATTGAGCTCTCAAATACAAGTAAGTACACATGGCTAAAGTATGTTGAAGGAAGGCAAGATCAATGCACATGGAAGCACAAGATAGTCGTTGAATGAAAATGAGGTACATATTGTCTAAAATGTATGTCTACCTTAAGGACACCAAGAGGGCATTGGTTTTTTAAATTAATGAAAGCATTTAACATTTATGGGGACATCACTAGTCTTAAGTCACATAACCACCATAACTTGTTGAATTTATATTAATCTATTCAATTATAACAAATTTCACATATACTCATCGCACACACACATGTATGTATGTATCTCTGCATGTGTATGACTAAATTATAGCTATTAATTTCAACATATTAATCGATTTAAAAAACTGTGTTAATCCTCTATCTTTATGAGGTTGTTGCAATGGAAACTTCCCTAAAGACCTAAAGTAGTTGTGACAAGGTTGTTAAATTTTGCAAGGAAAATATCAATACCATTCTTATTTATATTATTTGTGCATGAACAACATTAATATTCACATCACTTTTCGACATGTCATGATATCAATATGACATGTTTCATATTAATTTGATAGTTGGATTACTCTAAGGAAGATTTTTGTTAACTCTATTAATTTTTACAACAATAAGTGATTATAGAGTTGTTTTCACCTTAGAGAAGGAACTCCCATTAAATCTTTTAGTGTATTTAGCCAATGACATTGAATTAGTCTATGTTTTGAGTACTATATGGATATTTTTTCTTAAAAAGATAGGTGTAAGATGAGAAACACTACTCTAAGATTGCATGGAAACATGCTATGTTTTTCTAAAGTCTTACTTTTCAAGTGAGTACATCAATTAACTTTAAGTTAATGCAACACTTGAAAGGAAGGTCAAAAAAACAAAATAAAACAAAAGTTTTAGAGGACAATGTAGAGTGTCACATGTTAATAAGAAATAAATTAAAAAAATTGGTTTCCTAGTAAACAAACTAGGAATTATCAATATATTTTTTCAATGGGCACTTAGTACTTCACACCATCTAACTAATATTTTGTTGATATACGTACACACATATGATATATCAACGATATATATTTTATCGAGCACTTAGTACTTCACACCATCTAACTTATATTTTGTTGATATAAGTACACATATGACATATCAACAATAGATAAATTCATAGTATATATTTCACATGCAACCAAAAAAAATGGGTGGACCTTTATGAGAAATATTAAAAATAAAGATAGGAAGAAATTAAAAAGTTCAAAAACAAATAAGGGAAAAACCTTCCTTAATGGATTGCAAGATCATTAGTTAAAATTTTACATTAATATGTGGGTAAAATATGTATATTAGAGAAATGCAATAGGATCTTGAAGTTTGAAAGGCATGTTGATTAATGAAGCAAGAAGGTGTGTTATTTGTAAACCAAATACAAAATAATTATTACATACATGATGCATACATGATACGATGAATCAAAGTTTATATTTTAATTATAATTAACTTATAATGCTTACACATACACATAACAATGGAAGCCTCAAGGGTTAGCTCAATCAATTAAACCATCAACCTATGTTATGTTGCCCATTGGGAAGCTATAGGTAACTAGCTCACATCTTCCTTGCAAAAGTAGCTTGAGATAAATCATCCAGGGCTTTAACCTCCAAAGGCTCAATAATTGATGAGGAGGAGCAACACTCAAAGGGTACCATAAACGAGTGCCTAATCACAACTTCCTAAAAGGAAAATGGCTCTCTCTTCTCGTGATACCACTCATCTTCTGTAAGGCCTTCAATTTTAAAGGTTATGGAACCTCCAACTAGTATCAACCATAGCAACAAGAGCTCATCATACTACCAATTGGTGTACGAAAATATATTCTCTTTGTCGTAGACATCGGTTTTATCTCTACACTAACAATGGATTGTGCACATTGGTCTCAAGGCTTATAATGGGAGCTATTGTAATAATCCTTAGGAAACCATATGATGGTGATTTTTCATAATGGTTGTTTGGATGCTTTAATTATGCAACTACATTACCTCCTCCCACCCACCATGCTCAAACATTAGAAAAAAAGTTATTATATATATATTTTTTAATTTTGTAATATGTGTGTGAGAGAAAATAATATATTATATATAGTTTTTATATTTTATGTTTATTTTTTTAATTTGAAATCAAATATGTTTTTAATATTTATGAGATGTATATTTCCTTATCAAAATCATACTGAATTTTTTTCCATATAAAATTGTATTGATATATGCAATTGTGCTTAAATATTGTGTTTATGGTTTAAACGATTACTCCAACACCCCCAACTGGTTATTGACACTTCCAAAGAGTACTTTCTAAGGGATCTCTCTCATAAAATTATTGATATTTTATCTTTCCCTACATTGACTCTTCCAAAGAGTTTTTCCTAGGGGATCTCTCTCATAGAATTGTTGATATTTTCTCTTTCCTAACAATGATATATGGTTGTGCAATCAATTTTCTTAGGACTAGAGTTGTGGGTTCCCCTCCATTTCAAGTTACCTCTATTACAAATTTCTATCACATTTTTTTATCATCCTCTTGAATCCATGGGTGATTGGGTCAAATATGGTTATGCCTCTCTTCATATTGTTTGTGGATTGGAGTTTGTGTTTATGAAATCTTTGCTCAATGCAAATAAATCGTCATCTGATAAATGTAAGTAAACTAAATTTTTCTCTCTTGACTACCCCTTGCCTAGCTCTTAGACCAAGAGCTCCAGGTAGCATTTAGTTGTAGAAATTTGGGCAGACTCCTCTTCATGGTTCAAGGCTCTAGCTTCACAAGCCTGAATTTTGTCTCATTTTTTATCTTGTGGTTTGAGTTTTGGGCAATTTTATGGAGTGCATACATTTCAACAATGGCATTGTCTATTAGTTTGTTTATTTATTAGGCAATAATATTTTCAGCATTGGAGGCTTTCATTAATCCTAGTTGAAGAGGGGAAAAAAACAAAAAGAGCCAATATGCCATGCTATCTAGTCATTAGGGTTTTATCATTTTGATAATGGTCCCGTGTGCCATTTTTTCTTTGGAACATTGTGTGTGTGTGTGTGTGTGTGTGTGTGTGTGTGTAAATGGGTTTTATCATTTTGATAATGGTCCCGTGTGCCATTTTTTCTTTGGAACATTGTGTGTGTGTGTGTGTGTGTGTGTGTGTGTGTGTGTGTGTGTGTGTGTGTGTGTGTGTGTGTAAATGGATATATCCCTCAATGTAATAATGTGCTCATCATTTTCAAGTGAAGAACTCATAGAAGAAGTAAAGGGCACAAGATTGTGAGTTTAATTTGTTATCCCAACAACTTATAAATCATGCATGAACATATGGAAATAATATTAGATAGTGCATCATATTGCAATCTTAAGGATCAAGCAAACAAAAAAAGGATCACACAACAAGAAATTCCAATGACTTCACTCTTTGTTACTTCCCAAACAATAGGGATCATTGAGGCTTTTTTAAGTGAATGCTAGTCAAAAAGCATTATAGCTTGTGGACAATGTTTTTTTTAATAAGAATGATTATCTTTGTATTAATAAAAGGGTTGTAGCTAAGGTGGACAACAATCAAGTACATATAGTTTTCAAAAATAAGTACAAGGTTTTGTCTTGAAAAGAGAGTTTTGATCCCTGTCTTAAAATTTTGCAAAAAAAATCTCCTAAAATCCTAAAGTTCTAACTGGTGTAAATCCTAACAAAAAAGAGATTCTAAAAAGCATAAAACCTGACTAACAGAGCTTGAGTGTTATATCCATGTGGATTGACTTCCCTGTTTTCAAACTCTGTCCCAGAATTCCTTCTCATTTGTGCTTATTCATTCATATATGGTCCTAATTAATGACTCATGTCTCAAGGTTCCGGTTGGGTCAACATATTCTTTTCAATACATCTACATGCCATGAAGGAGAGAGATAAACCCTACCATGAAGGGTTTTCTATTGTCTTTGCTTAATACTTGGCTTTATTGGTTGTGTGAATTAAGGTAGACAATTGGCGAGTTATCATGTTATGGCACACACTACAATAGGTAGATCCAGGAAATTCCTAACCAAGCTTGGCCAATTCCAATATGTTCGTTACATCTAGATTTCGATATATAAGGTAACAAGTAGTTCATATTTCTTCCTGATCCAAGAGGATCCAGAATGCTAAAAAATTGATAGTCTCAAATGCTTATGGAAATAACTTCATTGTGTAAATCTCGATGAGATATTTCCAATGCAATTTGAACGGCCTCAAACAAACGTCGTATGAGGAAGTTATGGCCTTTTGAAGTTTCGACAAAAATAGACAAAAGGGAAAAAGGGGTACCACATGCTACCACGTGGTAGTACAAATGGTATGGTCAAATAATGTGGAAGCATCACATATGGACACATGGAACCACCAGGAGGCGACAAGTAGATTGTACGGACATGACACCTGGACTGTACAGATGCCACGTGGCATCACTGAAAGGATGACACATGGCAGTACGAAAGGATGATGTGGCAGTATGGACGACACATGGAAGTAAGACAGGTGATGTGGTAGGTGTGGTGTTGACATCGCAGGTATGGTGGTGATGGGGCATGATGTTAGGGCAGGTGACAGGAGGCGTATTGTGGTAATCATGCAGACCAATCAAAAGGTACCATGTGGCACCCTTCGATTGGCCAATGTTGGAAAAATTATGAAAATGTTGGAGGATTATAATTTCAATTTTAGTGATGTGATATCCCCAAGCTTGTTTTCCAACTTTCCAATTAATTGTGCATAACTATGTTTTTAAGGACTTCCTCTATCGATCCATGTGTTAAACTCTAATTGATAGATCATTTATCTATTTGGTAGCGTCTGATGGTCTTGAAATAGACACATAATCTCATATGAGAGTTAGTGATTTGGTGCATGCCAACTTGATAACTTTTGGAAAATATGTAGGGTGTAGGATGGAAGATTAGAACAAGGTATTTTCATTCTTCGCACTACATATCTACTCGTCTAGATTTTACTAATGGTGTGGGATAAGGGGTGCAAAAATGAGAGGTACATGTGAAGGGGTATACACAAGAGTCAACTTGTGAGGCGTTGGGACATGCGCATGGTGTGGGAATAAAAACCAATGTGCAAGTGGGATGCAGTGCTTTGACCAACATTTTGAAGGTCATGGGGGTCACCTTCCACTACTTAATTTTGTCTAAGTGTTGGAATTCCAAGTTTGACAAGATACCTTAGAGACAAAAGACTTTGAAAATATTAATTTCGACACAAGGCTCGAGGAAATTCTAAAATGATTTTTCTATACAAGTTGATGAGATTCAAAAATCTTATAAGGAAGGTTTATGACTTGGAATTTGGAAGTAATGAAATCATGCCAATGTGTCATTATTTGAAAAACCATGGAAGGCACAATGCTCTACATTTACGACTATTCTCCTACTCTACATGTCAAAGCAAAACTTAGGTGGTCAAATAACAACTTTTTTGCATTGTTGAGTATTTCTTTATGTAATGTGCCCAATGTTAGATTTCTTTTAGTTGATCAATATTATATACTTTATCATGAAAATAGTACATATTAACTAGTAGTGTAATGACTATATATATATATATATATAGTCATTACAC
>SNQJ01S0006318.1:81709-126606 GCA_010110895.2 Picea sitchensis
AAGACTACAACCATACAAACAGATGTCCCTCAAGCAATCCAAGAAGGATAATAAATTATCACCAAAGTAATATGGCCCTTATAAGGTGTTGCAAAAGATTGGTACTATGGCATACAAATTGGAGTTGTCTGCATCTTCACGAGTACACCCAGTTTTCCATGTTTCATGCTTAAATAAGGTTATAGGCGACAAGACCCCAGTTCAAACTATATTTCCAGAACTTGACGAGGAAGGAAAAAACATATTAGAGCCTGAATCCATCACTGACACAAGAATTCACCAGCTGAGGAATAGATCCATTTCAGAGTATCTCATTAAATGGAGGAAACTATCAGCTGAAGATTCCACTTGGGAAGATGATTATTTTATATAGAAGCATCCAGAGTTAGTCAAGCGTTGTGGACAACACTTGTCTCAAGGGGAGGGGCATGTTAAGCCCTAATATTGGCTCATTACCTCCTAGTCTCCTATATATACCAAGGAGACATTTTCATTTGGAATCATCTTGTACTTGAACATTTAAGTGGGGTAAAATGAGGTTGCCCCCTCGAAGAGGCTTATTATATGAAGTTATCTCTTTTTCAAGACGTTGAGTACTTTTTCTGAGGTTTTTCTATGCTATATTGATATTTGGTTCTTAACAGAAGCACATGAAACTGGTGGTGATAAAACCGAGGTTTTCATGCATGAGTGACTTCAACTAGTCTAACTAAGTGTAACTAGCTCTAAACTAAGTGAATGTTCTCCTAGAATGTAGGATAAGTTCCTAAAAAATAGGAGACCCTTAATAATGACTAATAAACATAGGAAAATAAAGAAAACATATCCTAGGTGTGTGTAATATCTCCAACATGATTCCACAAGAGAAAGGGGGGTCCAAGGGGGAATCATTCATTGGTATTAATCCAACCCACATTCTTGAAATTATTTTCATTGTATATAACCTTCTAATTTGTTGTTGAGTGTTCTCAAAGCCAATAATTTAAATCATGTAAGAGGGTAGGTGTGAGAAGTCACATCCCATAGTTATTAGAGAGAATGGGCTGAAGTACAATAATCTTTGGGAAGTGTGAGAGTCAAGAAAGCAAGGGAGAAGAAGGGAAATTTGTATGTAGAACTCGAGAGACAAGTTTTACATGCAAATTTTGGACAACAAGAGAGGAGTTGAGTGTTGGCAAGAGCACCATCCATGGGGTGCTTGAATGCAACCATTGTTTGGTTGTGTTTATGCTGAGAAAGAGGCATGTGTTCCTGTAAATCAGGTTGTAATCTTGTAAATCATTTTTTTGCGGAGGAAATGGCTCAAGAGCCTTGCGAAAGTTGTTGTGAGCACTCCTGAAGTAGCTTAGAGGATTCCTAGTCAACCAAGTGCATTGGATCCTTGTAAGGAAGTGGGAAGGCCCGAGGAACTGTGTGCATAAAGGGGGATCCCATTCCTTGTGTTTTGCATGTTGTGGGGAATAGAGTGGAACCTGGGTTTTGGGGTTGTTGGGTGTGGAGAATGGACAACCAAGAGAGGAAAATCTCCTTTTGGACTCATAACTTCAGCTTGGGGGTGGCTTGTCGTTGAAATAAATGAACAACAACACCTATGGCTAGGAGGTTTATCCTTCGTACGCAACCAATGTTGGTACCCAAAGTTTATGGTTCAATTCACGTCTGTGCACAAACGAGGTTGTGCACACTCAGTCCAATTTTTTGTGCGTGCCTAAGGTAATGCGTGAATAATGACAAGGAATATGCACAAGACCGAGTTTTGATAGTGGGAGACAAACCTGAAATATTATAGAATGTTTGTCGGTCCTAGTTTTGATGCGCGCCAGAAATCAAGAAGATGCAAGATGAAATCAAGAAAATAATCATCGAGAAATCCTTTCGAATGATTATGGCCAACAACACAAGTGATCATGGAGCTGGCAGAACGGTTAAGATTTTCCCAATTATTGAAGGCTACGTGGAGTGTAGGAGGGTGCCAGAAGCGTGCAAGGAAATTTGTCATTAGAACGAGTGGATCATAGCAGAAAGAGATAGAGCTCCTGAGCAGAGAAAGTTATAAAAGGAAGCAATGAGATCATAAATTGGGTCGAATGGATAGTTGGATAATGTATAGTTGCAAAGCTAGATGGTTAAATGAGACACATTGAGTTGTTGGTATCGAGATCACTCTGATCCTGTTGTAATATTGTAATGTTTCTGAATATATTCTTTAGTCTGTCATATATTTGAAGTCTTGAGAGAATGCGCATTGCAAAATATGTTGTATTTTTGGGGATTTATATAAAGGAATATATGAAGTTTTGTGGTTGTCATGTATAGTCTGCTTAATGTATGCCTCTGTTGTAATGTAATGACTCTAGTAATAAAGATGCAACAATTCTGATCTATTTTGTGTCTATCATGTATGATTTGGATATGTGTGTGTATTGTTTTACTTCTTGGTCCTAATAACTGGTCAAATATGAGTTGCATGAATGCCACTCCCGATGGATCTTTATGTGTTTAGCCTTCATCCCTGTCACAAGATCTTATGGTCTCTTTGATCCTCTCTGCATCTCAGGTGAGACCTTCCTCGGCCTTGGCCGAGGATTGATATGTCGATGCTCTAGGGGTTTTTTTGGTCAAATCTGGACGAACCCTGGGTCTAAACTCCCTAGTGTTAAGAAGGATGTGCACAAGCTTGGAACAAAACACCAAAAAATGGTTCAGTTACCAAGACTTGAAATTCTTATAGGGAATGATGAAGGAAAGAGATGAGGTGGAACCCATCTCAAGAGGAAATTCAAGATTGGTTGATTGTGAAAGAGCATGAGTTTTCCCTGTGAGAAACCCAGGGACTGAAAGTGAATGTGAAGAAATGAAAAGATGACTATCTTTACACGAATATGCATTCAATTTTCTTTGTTGAATTTCCTTGTTTGTTGTATGAGTGGATAGAAAGGTAAATTGCTACCAATTCTACTATGTGGCCTTTGGAACCAGTGGTTTGGGATCAAGCCAAGCTTGAAAGATTGAAAGTGTTGGATAATAAGTGGACTCAAGATATTGAATTATGGTTTGCTTGAGTAAAATAAGGCTACATTGTTGAATTTGTTGTGGAGTACACCGATTCTTTCAGCGAGGCTGAAAGAAATTTCGCGGAAGGTCTGATGAAGTAGATGTTGGAAAAAATTTCACTCTAGATAAAGATGTTGTTCATGGAGAAACACCATATTTTGGTTGGGGGGAGGTGATGGGTGTCTGAAACACCATCTTATTCATGAATTTTATTTCCCTTTTTCATGATAATCTTGAATAATTTCACTACCATCTTCAGCATAATTAATGGATTTTTGTCTAAGGTATGCCACTTATTATTTATGTCATTTTAAGTGATCTTGCTAGTTTAAATGAGAAAGTGTTGATTGTTTCATGCTTACTAACAAAATGTATCAAAAAAGGTATGTCACAGGGATGTCAATGTACTACAACATGAAATTGTTGCAACACCTCTCTTAGTTGTTGCAACATGGCCCTGAGTTGCTGCAACACCACCTTTATTTGTTGCAACACTGCCCCTAGTTGCTACAACATGTTGTTGCAACACGATATTACACATTGTTGCAATACCAACTAGTAACGTTGCTACTCCTCGTAGCTACAACACGACACAACAACTCCCGGGTCAATTTCCAACATAATTGTCTAAAGCTTCCAACTACTATAACCGCGTTCAAGAAACCACCACTTGCATGGTACCCCAAAATATACAAAAGGACGTGGCAGAAAAGGTTTAAAAGAGAAAGAGATGAATGTATAAAATTGTTCCAACATATGTCTGAATCAAAAGGGGGGTCAAGTCACAAAAATCTCCCCTGCCCTTATTCAAGTCGATTCATTAAACGAGATTGATAATAACCTAAGGATCATAGATCCTCATGGCTTTCCTCAACACTTATTTACTAATAAAAATATGCAATGAATTGTATAAAGACTTGGCTCACTAAGAGTCGAAGGACAATGTTTTTTGTAATCTGAATTTTGTTTTCATTCAATAAAGATATTGTTGCAGCTTTGGTTGAAGTCTCCTGTGTAATATGTGTTTAAGCTCAGCATGTGATTGGAGTTTTAACCAGTGCCTCACCTAAGAAGGAGGGACCCCTCCTTAGTTAGGTATTGTTGCACTATATTATAGATTTATTTCTCAATTATGTGGTTTATATGATTATTAATAATTTGATGAGTGCAAATTGGATATAACATTTGGATTTGTTTGTCACTGCAACAACATATTTGGTATGTCGGTTATTTGTGACTGCAACTCTAGAATTGATTCATTTCATTCTATTAACATTCATTTCATTTGTTGATCTCTATTTTTTATTATTTGAATTGGTTAACGAGATGAAACATGTTTTCAATGTTGTCCATAAACATAGGGATATGAATTATCTATGGGCGTAGTCACCATCCAGAATTAGATATTGGCCAGTGTGCTCTTTTCTTACAATATCCTAGTTGTCTTGTTATTTACACTTGAACCGGGGTTACAACACAAAGTGCTTCCATTCGGTCGAGTTGATTCAACTGCCTTTTTTTTCATTTACATCTAGAATGGTGTTACAACACATAGTGCTTCCAGTCGGCTAGATTAATTAAGTGATTAGTTGCTTTCCTTGAATAACACTCAGACTGGGTTACAACACAGAGTGTTTTAGCTTGTGATTAGCTTGAATGGCAGATTGTAACAAAGTGTGATAAATTGATTGGTATGTACTTGAAACTTCATTTGAAGTATATATGAAGTGTTGTTCAAATTTTGTGTACTTGTAAATAAAATTTTATCTTATGTTGTCATGGCAATAGAGTACTTTCTAGCACTGGTTATGTAAGTTAATTTAACATAACAATGAGCATGTTTTGTTTAGTGATAAATCTATTGTTCATAAGTAATTTTCTGATTTGTTATATGTTGGGGATTGTACCCTTAGGGTTGTGAATTTTCTCCCCTTGAAGTGCATTGTTTCACTGTGTATTTTCTTATGCTGCCCTATGTATTCTGGCTGCACAAAAATGCAATATATGATATTGTAATTTATATTTCAGATTCAGAGTTAATGTTGAAATTTCATTGGAAATAGATTTGGGGAACCTCAAGTTTTGAGGTGAAATTTCTAAATTTGTTTTAAGATCAAAGTTTACCAACTTTCCACACTAGGGCCATCTGTGGATTTGACTATATGCTCTTTCTCATCACTCTCAAAGATGTCGCATTGCATTGTGTCAAGGTTAGTGATAAACAAATTAGTTATCGAGCCAACAAATTGGATCTTTTTGCATTGTGTCAAGAGAGAGGCCCCAACAAGCATAGTGAAATGAAGATGCTAGGTAGGTACACACCAGGTGGGTCTATAAGAGCCATGCTCATGGTGTACATGGTTCTCCATCCAGTGGTGAAACCATTCTTGAAGGTGCTCCATTTCAATGGAAACTTGCATAATGTAAGGTACTAATGCTTGTAGAGGCAATAAAATCCCCCAAAATAGTGGCCAGAATGGAGAATAATTCCCCTATTGGGAACTACATCAAATTGTACACTGAAGAAACCCAATGCATATAGATAGACATAACCCTCCTTCAATAAAAGGGGACTATAGATTTGAGAAATTTAGTTGTGTAGATCCACCAATCTAGGCCATGTTATTGCACAAGTTGTACGTTAGGAAAATCCCAACCCAAACCACAAAATGGAGACAACTAAGAGAGCACCTACCTACTCTTACCTTAGATAGGTGTTCTCGTGACTTTAGAGGTGAAGTGATTACCTCAAGGGGGGGATCTTGGTGACCCTAGGGGGGAATGATATGGAAAGTGTGATGTATGAATGAATGCCCCTATAGGTCAAGTTTTTATGTGTGGAGAATGGCTTGAGTAAAGTCTTGATGGTAGCCAAGGGTTTCCAATAAGTAGTAGACCTTGCAAATGTTGATTGTACCTGCCCGAGACACAAGGAAAACAAAGATAAAAGTCCAATTATATTATGGACAAGAAAGTTAATCTTGATGTCCCTAATTGAAGCAACTAGTAACAGTATATATCAGAAATGAAATGACACAATTAGCTGCTAAAATGATGCAGGAGCATCATCAACATCAAGCGAGTGTGGGGGCAAGCGCCACAAATTTTGAGCATATGTTAAATTGTTTAAAAACTTTTGAAGAGTGGGCGTGCCAAAATTAAATGTGATAGTTAAGGAGAGGCATACTTAGGTATTGTAAAGGACCTTGAGCAATCCACTCTCATCCATAGTAGGTAGAAGGCATTTATGTAAGTAGGTAGAATTGAATATTAGATTAGACAGTTTTAGAAGGAGAGGAGGGAAAACGGATATAGACACCCTCATTGTGTATTGTAACATTATTGAAGAGCATAGGAGAGAAGCAGAGAGCTGGGTAGCAGACTCCATGTACAGAGGTTCTGAATTAATACAAAGAAGTTGTGATTCAGATTCATGGTGTTCGTATATTCTCTGTGTATGCATCTTTAAATGTTATGCTCTTGAATGTTTTGCTCTTTCTGTCATGAAATTGCTTTTATGCTATGTATGAATGATTTCTTGTTGAATATTTGGAATCTGAGAGAGGAAGAGTAAGGAAAATGAGTTTCAATTGCTTCTCTGTCTGAGCAAGATTCTTGCAAGGAGTGCAGTTGAATTGTCTGCAAGGAGTGCGTCGACAAGGAGTTAAGAGGGTTGTCTCTGAAAGCTCAGGAGAGGTAGTAGTTGTTCTCATTCCCTCAGAGTGCGTTTGGGCATAGGTGTCGTGCAAGGAGTGTGCAGGCCAAGGAGAGTCTCAGGGTTGCGGACCTGAGCCAAGTATCGAAGGACTACTGCTGCAGGCGTGCGCAGAGTTGAAGTAGTTGACATTTGAAGGTGTCTGAAGGTTGTGTAAGGAGTGCACGCCATAGTCATTTCTAAGGCTCGAAGTTGCGAGAAGCTCAGGAGGAGTAAAGCCTTTGAAAACATTGAGGGGCACCGGAAGTTTGTAGCGCAAGCGGATAAGTCCAGGGAAGAGTCCTTATTTTCCTTCGTAGAAATCGTCAAAGGGAAGAGACCGACGGTCGGGAATCTGTGGGGAGGATTTGTGAAATCCCGCCAACCGTTAGATCTACCAGAAAAGCGAGAGGATTACGGCTGCGTCTGGAGTTCAAGCTCAGGATATTGTGGACCATCAGATCTCATTCAAACACCCATCATCCGTTGGATTGAACAGGAGTTGCACGGAGTTTAAGCTTCGCGAATAGGAGGAGGAAAGTTCCAACGAGAGGCGTGGCCATTGGAATTTCGGCATTCGTGAAATCGGGAGTCACGAGGATGAGTGATCGGGAATTTTCATAGTGAAAATCCTGGAATCAATCTGAGCCGTCCATCTTGAGGAGACAGATGGAAATCATCGAGAGCCTGTCGGCATTTCAGCAACCGGGGTTTTAAGTTGACAAAGAACTTGTGTCATCGGAGCATCGAAAGCCTCGAAATCCTGAGGTTGAATCAGGACTGTCCACTATTTGGGACACGTGGACGAGATCAGAAGCCCATCGGCATTTTGAACATCGGGATTCACATAGGTAAGCGTTTTGGCTTTGCAGTTGGCAAAACCCCGAGGGTAAATATGATTCGTCCATCCACTTGGGACGCGTGTCAGAAATCTGAAGAAAGTTGGGGATCGACGTTTCCTGAGTCCTAGAGGACTTGTAATTCGAAATCGCGAAGTCCGATTCTTCGAAAAGAGGAGAGCTCCGTGTGGGATCCAGCTGACGTCATCTCGTCATAACGAGGCATTGGGAAATTCCACGGAGAAAACCCTGCAGCGGCGAGGATCGTCCATCCTAGAGGACGCATGGCGACAATTGTGATTGTCGGGAAATTTCCCGAAAGGAAAAGTCATCCATCGGAAAATTGGGAATCGGGAAATCGGGGATTCCGTGGACAAGAGGTTTAGTGCATTTCGACACTCGAAACCCTGAATCCCGATAAGAAGTATGACTGCGGTCATATAATGGAGGGTCACATGACTAGGGGCATAGCCAAGAGGGGCTAAAGCACAAAGGGAGTATATAGGGAGAGAGGAGATCGTGAAATCGGGGACCAAAGGGTCATGATAGCGGGATTTTGAAAACCCCGAAACCCGATTGTGACTTTCTGTGGTGAACGGAGAAGGGACCAGATCACAAGGCTGTAAGGTGTCGAAAAATACCTGTGGGCTAAATTTAAATAAAGATTCCAGGGGAGAATCGAAGGAGCCACTCCGGCTCGAGGGTGAACTTTAATCGATTTTTAAAGACCGGGAGGTCAGCACAGAGGCCTTTTGTCGAGGCAAGAGGAGAAGTTGCGTCAGTTTGGTATTAGAGCTTATAAAATATTCTTTGAAGGGAGATTCACCATGCCGCCAAGAAGAAGAGATAGACAATCACCTGATCCAGAGGAGGAAAGGGAGACGTCCAGAGGAAGGGGTAGACAGGTGCAGAATCCAGAAGTAGAAAGAGATCTACATAACAGACGCGCCAGACTTGTTGACATGGAGATAAGAAAAAAATGCACAGCTGATATAGGAGATATCAGTGAGTCCGAAAATGAAGATGATGTTGGACATGGAGAAGAAGAAGTCATAGCAGAAGATGCAACAAATGAGCACTTGCTTAAAGCTATTGCAAGAAAGGGTGCCAAGGCGAAGATGGACATTCCAGTTTATGAGGGAAATCTGGATGTAGAAGAGCTTCTAGACTGGATTAGAGCTCTGGACACCTACTTTGACTATGAAGATGTCGAAGTGGACAGGAAGGTCAAGCATGCCGTCACGAGATTAAAAGGACATGCGGCATTGTGGTGGGATGAACTGCAAGCAGACAGACATTTCCAAGGCAAGCAGAAAATTAAGAGCTGGGACAGGATGATTGCAAACATGAAGGCAAAATTCATCCCCATGGATTACCAGATTACTCTGTTCAGGAGAATGCAGAACTTGAGATAGAAGATGATGTTAGTGAAGGAATATACTGAGGAATTTTACAGGTTGAATATCAGGGCAAGTCATCGTGAAAGCAATGATGAAAAAGTAGCCAGGTATATGAATGGCCTAAGATATGAGATTCAGAATGAGATGAGTATGTTGACCATACAAACAGTGGAAGATGCTTATCAGATGGCTCTAAAAGTGGAAGAGAAGCTGAGCCGAAAGCAAGGTCAAAGAGGCCGAGGTAGAAGTCAGCCCAGAGGCAAATTAGTTGCCCGGGATAAATATCAGAAGTCCAAGGAGGACTGGAAGAAACCTCAGACTTGAACTGAGAGAGGTGGAATCTCATAGCGAGGGCAATATGTTGAACAGAGAGGACAGCATACTAAGCAGAGAGGAGAATATGCCGATAATAATACTTTTCCTCGTACTAGAGGAAGAGGAAGAGGCAGAGGTGGAGTAATTACATGCTTCACATGTGGAAAGAATGGGCACAAGTCTTATGAGTGTCCTGATAAAAAGAAAGAGGGTGGAGAGACTCACATCGCCAAAGCTCAGGGGAGAAATGCTGAGGCGGAAGACGCTGAAGGCGGAAGATCGCTCATGATGCGAAAGGTTCTTTTGACACCCGAGAAGGAGGTGGAGAGTTCGGTCCAAAGGACCAGACTTTTTAGGACTGCTTGCAAAACCAAGGATAGGGTATGCAAGGTCATAGTAGACAGTGGTAGCATGGATAATCTCGTTTCTACGGAAATGGTAGAAAAGCTGGAGCTGGAGACGATTGAACATCCAAGTCCATATAAAGTTTCGTGGCTACAGAAAGGACATCAGGTAAATGTCACTAAACAATGTTTAGTTGAATTTAAGATAGGAGGGTATAATGATAAGATATTATGTGACGTCATTCCTATGGATGTTTGTCATCTATTGTTGGGTAGACCATGGCAGTATGACAGGAATGTGATTCATGATGGGAGAATGAACACATACACCCTAGAGAAGAATGGGAGGACACACATGTTTCTTCCAATCAAGGATAAAGAGGTGAAGCCAGAAGTAAGCAACACAATACTTCTCATGAGTGGGAAGGAATTTCTTACAGAGGTTAAGAAGAAGGAGGATCCATAGTTTATTGTGGTTAGGAAACCGAGAATTGTTTTGATTAGCACAAGAGTGGATGATTTACCAGAAGAAATTCAGGGACTGTTGGAAGAGTTCATTGATATAGTAGTGGACGAATTACCTCGTTCGTTGCCACCAATTAGAAGTGTGAGTCACCATATTGATCTCATACCAGGAGCTAGTTTGCCAAAAAAATCCACGTACAGATTGACGCCGCAAGCGAATGAAGAGGTAAAAAGACAAGTCCAGGAGTTGTTGGACAAAGGTTTGGTCAGGGAAAGCTTGAGTCCATGTGATGTTCCAATAGTACTCAGTCCGAAGAAAGACGGAGGCTAGAGCATGTGTACTGACTCGAGATCCATTAACAAGATAACCATCAGGTACATATTTCCATTACCGAGGATGGATGATTTGATGGATTGCTTGAGTGGAGCAAAATATTTTTCAAAGGTTGATTTGAAAAGCGGATATCACAAAATCCGCATGAGAGAAGGTGATGAGTGGAAGACCGCATTCAAAACCAACGAAGGGTTGTATGAATGGCTTGTTATGCCATTTTGCTTAACAAATGCGCCAATTACCTTTATGAGGTTGATGAATGAAGTCCTGAAAGAGTTCATCGGGAAATTTTTCATTGTGTATTTAGATGACATACTGATCTTCAGTAAAACAAGGGACGAGCATCTGAAACACTTGACTATTGTGATGAAAAGATTACAGCAAGAGAAGTTGCTTATAAAAATGAAGAAATCCTCATTCATGAAGACAGAACTCATTTACTTGGGATTTTTTATTTCCGCAGACAAATTGAGGATGGATTCAGATAAGGTGGAAGTAATCAAGAATTGGCCATCACCAAAGAACATATTTGAGGTGAGAATTTTTCACGGGTTAGCTAGTTTCTATCGGAATTTCATTAGGAATTTTAGTGGAATTAGTCCAACAATGATGGATACAGTGAAGAAAAGACACAAATATTTTCACTAGACTGAAGAGGCTGAGAAAAGTTTCAATTTGTTGAAGAGGAAGATCACGGAACAACCAATTCTGGTGTTGCCTTATTTTCAAAAGACATTTCAAGTGAAATGTGATGCAAGTGGATTTGCAATAGGGGAAGTCTTGAGTCAAGAAGACAGGTCGATAGCATACTTAACCGAGAAGTTGAATGAAGCGAAAGTGAAATACTCCACTTATGATAAGGATTTTTATGCTATTATACAGGCATTAAAAAAATGGAGGCATTATTTGATTCCCAAAGAGTTTGTCTTATATAGTGACAATCATGCACTACAGTTTGTGACTCAACAGGAAAAGTTGAATTAGAGACACGTAAAATGGGTTGAATATATGCAGAATTTCACTTTTGTGATTAAGCATATTTCTGGTACTGCTAACAAAGTTGTTGATGCTTTGAGCAGGAAGTGTTTGCTGTTGCAGGAATTCAAAGTCAAAACACTGGGTTTTGATGATCTCAGGGACATGTACACTGATGATCTAGATTTTAAGGAGGCATATGAAGTAGCTGATAATCCAGTTCTCAGGGATAGAAGCCAGTGGATAGAGTACATGATCCAGGAAGGATTATTGTTTAGAGGTAATCAGCTGTGTATTCCGAAATGCTCCATGAGGGAGAATCTGTTGAAGGAGAAACACAGTGGAGGATTGGCAGGGCACTTTGGTCACGACAAGACGTTTGCAAAGTTGAATGAATCATATTTTTGGCTGGGAATGCAAGCGGATGTCAAGAGATTTGTGGACAGATGCAGAATTTGCCAGCATTCGAAGGGAAGAAAACAGAATGTAGGGTTTTACCAACCATTGCCCATACCAGAGAGGTTGTGGGATGCAATTAGCATGGATTTCATATTGGGGTTGCCAAGAACACAAAGAGGTGTTGATTCAATCTTTGTGGTGGTAGATAGATTTTCAAAAATGGCACACTTCATTCCATGTCAGAAAACCAGTGACGCAAATCACATTGCGAACCTGTTTTTCAAATAAGTCATTCGACTTCACGGCTCACCAAGGAGTATAGTTTCGGATAGAGATACGAAGTTCATAGGGCACTTTTGGAGGACCTTATGGAAGAAGCTGGGAACTAACTTGTTGTTTAGTTCATCTTATCATCCTCAGACGGATGGACAGACAGAAGTAGTGAACAGAAGTCTGGGAGACTTGCTGAGGAGCCTGGTGACGGAACACCACAGCCAATGGGACAATGTATTACCACAGGCAGAGTTCGCTTATAATGACTCAGTAAACAAAAGCATGGGGCAGAGTCCATTTCAGATTGTCTATGGCATGAAACCGAGAGGAATTTCTGAATTGAGGGATTCATAACAGACTACAACTAGGAGTGCTAGTGCAAAAGATTTCGCAGGAGCGATGAAGGAATTTCACGGCCAGGTGAAGGAGCGATTGCAGAATTCAAATCAAGAGTACAAGCGTAGAGCAGATCAACACAGAAGACAACTTCAGTTTGAAGTTGGTGATTTGATTTTGGCACATTTGGGGAAGGAAAGGTTCCCGAGAGGAACAAATAATAAATTGAAGATGAAGAAAATTGGACCATGTAGGGTCTTGAAGAAATTTGGGGCAAATGCTTATGAGATTGAATTACCCGATGGGATCGGAATTTCTCTGATATTCAATATCTCATATTTGTACCCATACATAGCTGAGGAAGAAGGAACAAGTGATGAACAATCAGAGGTCCAGTGGCAAAAGCAGATGCCAGTTGCAGAGAAGCCACAGATGGAAAGCATGCTAGACAAAAGAATTGGCAAGAAGACCAGAAGGAAAGAATACTTCGAATATTTGGTCAAGTGGAAGGGCCATCCAGTTGAAGATGCCAACTAGGAGAATGAAGTAGAGATTCAGAAGCATGGACAGACCGTGCAAGAGCTCATGGACAGGAGCCCATGAAAATTTTCAAGCAAGGGAGTATGATGCAGGAGCATCATCAACATCAAGCAAGCGTGGGGGCAAGCGCCACACATTTTGAGCATATGTTAAATTGTTTAAAAACTTTTGAAGAGTGGATGCACCAAACTCAAATGTGATAGTTAAGCAGAGGTGTACTTATGTATTGTAAACGACCTTGAGCAATCCACTCTCGTCCATAGTAGGTAGAAGGCATTTATGTAAGTAGGTAGAATTGAATATTAGATTAGACAGTTTTAGAAGGAGCGGAGGGAAAACGGATATAGACACCCTCATTGTGTATTGTAACATTATTGAAGAGCATAGGAGAGAAGCAGAGAAATGAGTAGTAGACTCCATGTACAGAGGTTCTGAATTAATACAAAGAAGTTGTGATTCAGATTCATGGTGTTCGTATATTCTCTGTGTATGCATCTTTAAATGTTATGCTCTTGAATGTTTTTCTCTTTCTGTCATGAAATTGATTTTATGCTATGTATGAATGATTTCCTGTTGAATATTTGGAATATGAGAGAGGAAGAGTAAGGAAAATGAGTTTCAATTGCTTCTCTATCTGAGCAAGATTCCTGCAAGGAGTGCAGTTGAATTGTCCGCAAGGAGTGTGTCAACAAAGAGTTCAGAGGGTTGTCTCTAAAAGCTCAGGAGAGGTAGTGGTTGTTCTCATTCCCTCAGAGTGCAGTTGGGCACAGGTGTTGTGCAAGGAGAGTCTCAGGGTTGCGGACCTGAGCCAAGTATCGAATGACTACTGTTGTAGGTGTGCGCAGAGTTGAAGTAGTTGACATTTGAAGGTGTCTGAAGGTTGCGTAAGGAGTGCGCGCCAGAGTCTTTTCTAAGGCTTGAAGTTGCGAGAAGATCAGGAGGAGTAAAGCCTTTGAAAACATTGAGGGGCACCGGAAGTTTGTAGCACAAGTGGATAAGTCCAGGGAAGAGTCCTTGGTTTCCTTCATAGAAATCGTCAAACGGAAGAGACTGACGGTCGGGAATCTGTGGGGAGGATTTGCGAAATCCCGCCAGCCATCAGATCTACCAGACAAGCGAGGGGATTACGGCTGCGTCCGGAGTTCAAGCTCAGGATATTGTGGACCGTCAGATCTCATTCAAACACCCATCATCCGTTGGATTGACCAGGATTTGCATGAAGTTTAAGCTTCGCGAACGGGAGGAGGAAAGTTCCGACGAGAGACGTGGCCATCAGAATTTCGGCATTCGTGAAATCGGGATTCACGAGGACGAGTGATCGGGAATTTTCATAGTGAAAATCCCAGAATCAATATGAGCCATCCATCTTGAGGAGACAGATGGCAATCATCGAGAGCCCGTCGACATTTTGGCGACCGGGGTTTTAAGTTGACAAAGAACTTGTGTCATCGGAGCATCGAAAGCCTCGAAATCCTGAGGTTGAATCAGGACCATCCACTAGTTGGGACATGTGGACGATATCGGAAGCCCATCGACATTTCAAACATCGGGATTGACATAGGTAAGTTTTTTGGCTTTGCAGTTGGTGAAACCCTGAGGGTAAATCTGAATCGTCCATCCACTTGGGACGCGTGTTAGAAATCCGAAGAAAGTCGGGGATCGGCGTTTCGTGAGTCCTGGAGGACTTGCAATTCGGAATCGCAAAGTCCGATTCTCTGAAAAGAGGAGAGCTTCGTGTGGGATCCAGCTGACGTCATCTCATCATAACGAGGCATCGGAAAATTCCACGGAGAAAACCCCGAAGCGGCGAGGATCGTCCATCCTAGAGGACGCGTGGCGATAATCGTGATTGTCGGGAAATTTCCCGAAAGGAAAAGTCATCTATCAAAAAATTGGGAATCAGGAAATCAGGGATTCCGTGGATAAGAGGTTTAGTGCATTTCGACACTCGAAACCCCGAATCCCGATAAGAGGTATGACTGCGGTCATATAAAGGCAGGTCACATGACTAGGGGCATAGCCAAGAGGGGCTAAAGCACAAAGGGAGCATATCGGGAAAGTTGAGATCGTGAAATCGGGGACCAAAGGGTCATGATAGCGGGATTTTGAAAACCCCGAAACCCGATTGTGACTTTCTGTGGTGAACGGAAAAGGGACCGGATCACAAGGCTGTAAGGTGCTGAAAAAGACCTGTGGGCCAAATTTAAATAAAGATTCCAGGGGAGAATCGAAGGAGCCATTCCAGCTCGAGGGTGAACTTTGAACAATCCTTAAAGATTGGGAGGTCAGTGCAGAGGCCTTTTTCCAAGGCAAGAGGAGCGGCTGCGTCATAAAACAAGTGCTAGAAATAAAGTAAATGATGCAAGAGATAAACTAGTAAAACACTAGTGCAACTCAAGATTACAGAAGCAAGATACTAGCACGAAAAGTAAGGTTGTAGAAAACACTTTCTGCAGAGATAATAATCAGCCTTATGGCTCTTAAAAACAAGTTATTACAACAAGATATTCAACCATTAAAACTTTCCCAAATTTTACCAAAAGATGCACTATGATCACTAGATTGCGTGGGCAAAAACTTAGCAAATTTCAATTGTTGAATTGAGAGTTATTTGAGAAAGTTTAATTAGGGTTTCTATAGCCATAATGGATGAATATGAAAATTTATTACAGAATCAAGAAATACCCCTTTAGAAGGGACTCCCTAGTGGCTAGGAGGTGCACTAGGAACAAGGAACAAAATCTAGATTGCAAAAAGTTGAAATGGAAAAAATTCATGTTTCCCAGTGCACTATTTCATTTCTCCAATGCAAAATATTCAAATTAGTGCCTTTAAAATTGGGTGAATGGAGTCCTAGAATAAATATTTAGATAAACAAAGACCCTAGGGGTGTAATCCCTTTTACTTCCTAGGGTATTCCAATCAAACTTAGGGTAAATCTAAGAGGGTATACACACTTGTATTCCTCCTAGCAACCCTTGCAAAATAACTTGTAAACTTTAGAAAATTAGATTAAGCTTAATGGAGGGAGTGTTATCCCCTAGCCTAGGGATAAATAAGGAGATCATTTCTCGAGGCCCATAAGTCCTAGAGATGGATTATCGAGAAAGACACGACTTGAGCATAGCCCCGAAGGGCCCCTCTTTTCTTTAGTGCAATCCATGTATCACCAGCAACAGTATCCATTACACCAGCCTGGTCCTAAAGTAGTGGTGAGTTTTCCTCCATGAGGTAATGATTATTGGTTTCATGGTATATATCACCCTGATTTTTGAAGCACTTGAACATGTTGTATCGAATCCTTATTCATTTCATGATGTTTTCCTGGAAATTATGCTCTTTGCCTCGTTAAAACCTGGAAGGGTGACATGGTGCCCTGGGAAGTTGATTTCCCTTTAGGATGGGTTGCTACTGGGTGGATCTATGAAAATTCATCGTCTATTCCCTCCATACTTATCACTTTCCATTTTCATTCCTTTCATCTTCCCTATCCTTGTTTGGGCATTGGGATTGGATACACTAGGAAGGGTTGTACCTTAACATATGGGAAGAAGGGGCTAAATGCCTAGAGGGTAAAAGTAGCCGGCAAGAGTTAAAATCCAATGTTGAGACCTATGAGATGCTTCACCCAAGGATCCCCGAGAAAGCAGTGAAAATATTCTCAGTAAGAAAAGGGGATCCACAAGATAACATAAAAACTCAAGGTACTAGTTGATGGATAGGAGGTCTCATCACGATTCGGCCTATTATGACCATGGGCATGTAGGGGTATGACACTACCACCTATCTGGTCACTAAGCCAAGGTAGTGGCTCTTTGTGGCATAGCCAAGAGAAATGGGGTATCATCACAATCCAACCTTCTCATTTCTGTGAAATGTTTGTGGATAACGTTGTTACCTCTAGTCATAAAGCCAATATAGTGGCCCTCAACTATTTCCTTGAAGGACAAGAGAAAAAGATCAAAATAAATAAAGCTCAGAGTAAAAGGCAATGAATGGGATAGGAAAAAATTGCATTTATGATAATGTGCAACTTTCCCTCTACAAAGGCACCCATAGGTAATACTTTACATTTCCCTATCATTACATGCACCCCATGCCACCTCATACACTTACATGACTTGGAATAAATCCCACCTAGCAAACACCCCAAATTTAAGAGAGGTTATCCCAATAGGACACCCTGAGACCTTCTCCAAACCTAACTTGTCAAATTGCATAATGTCTTTGAGCATTGGTTTGGGTTAAGGGGGGTTTGATGCATATGTTTGGGTAATTTGATTCTTGGGTGTGATTTACGTGTTATGATCCCTGTGACTTATGAACCCCCTAGAGGGCATACTTTTTTTGTTGCAATACCTTGCCCAGTGGACAAGTACACACGAGGGAATGATTAGCTCGGACCTTCATGGGGCATTAAATCCCACATATGGATGATGAAACCCCAACCAAAGGTAAGAAGAGATTGAAGATGTGCATCAGGAGAAAGAACGATGTTCCCTTTGGAGGCACCCTGGAAGACCTAGACCCAAGGGACCTTTTTCTTACCACATGGACGTTAGCCCTTGAGGGCCCTGGATGTCACCATGATATCCCTAGATGTCATCCAGAGCTAGGGTTTCATCTTTGGAGGCATTTTTTAGCCTAGAGGCATGTGTGGGCATCATTTTAGGCCTTTGGAGGCCAAGCGTTCCACTTTCCTTGCTCAATGTTCCACATGTGGGGCTCAACGTCACCCTAGAGGGGCATGTCGTCACCCATGGAGTGATTCTTAGATGCAAATTAAATTTTTTTTGTCCAGATTTAATTTGTGTAAAAAACGGGCCAGGTCGGCCCAGTAATTATGAACTGAAATTAATTTTAGGTTAAATTTTGTATAAATAAGCAGAAAGTGACATTCATTTTCATTACAAGTTGTCATTTTGAGACAAGAGGTATGAAATTTTCACCCTATTAGGGTTATTGGCTGAAATTGTGAGGCGCAACTCTTGTTTAAGGTTGATTTTTGGAACTTGGATCAATTTGGGAAGTTTTATGGTGATCTTGCATGGTATTCTCATGATTATTCTTGGTGCAAGTAAGTGAAATCTGCATTTTGTCATCTATTGAATGGTTTTATTTTCTCATACTAGATTTTGGAATTTCATGGTGTATTAAATGCTTGAAGTAAGAAACTTAAGTTGCTACTTTCTTACTTTTTATTTTCCAAGCTTTTCATTGAATTGATCTAGTAACTAGTGAGACCCTAGAGCCCTAAATTGCTAGCACTCTAATGGTTTGGACTTAGTTATTGTTTCATAAGTTTTACTCCATAAAAATGTTAAGGAGAGCAAGGTGCTAGCACCTAGATTTGCCTACACCCTAGCATTTTGTCTCTTGAGGTCAAACCCAAGGAGGAATTAGGTTACTACTTCTCCTACACCTTTTCCCTCTTAGACTTTTGTGCATCATCATTAATTTGTATCCTTAGAATAAGTCGTCCTCCTTGACTCCATTGCCCTTGAAGGCACTAGTCCTCTTCTCTTACTTCTTGAAAAGACTCAACTTAACTCCTTCACTTCATACTCAAACTCTTTCACGTCATACTCAAACTCTTTCACTTCATACTCTATTAATTTGCAAACCTAGTCTAGAAATACTAACAACTAATTTGTTGTTGTCATAATCATTTCTACAACTCTCATTTTGCAGCTTATATTAGCATACTAACCATCTAAGTCATCCCATAATTTGTGTAAGGCAAGGTACTATTAATAAGTGTTAAAGTATATGTTTAATTGCCTTTTTAGAGTGCAAATTCTGAAGTTGTTACCGTTGTCATAGACATTGTTATAACCATTGTTGCAGCCCTTAACAAACCTAAAATCATACATAAAACCATTGGGCATTTGTACTAAGAAAACTATAATCATTGGATATTGAAGTTGCTTTATTATAGTACTTTTCTGAAGTGGTTTCATTGTTGTCATCATCATTGATTAATGTTGTTATAAATGTTTGGAAAACCATTTAAGTCATTCATTGACATGTATTTATCTTGAAAAATGTGAGTGACAAACCATTATCAATTTTGCAAGACTATTGTATCTCTTCCTTGTCATCATAACTTGCACCTTTCAAGATACATTACTGCTATTGTGATCTCCTTTTCATTGTATAGTAACTTGTTCGGGTAACACATAATTTGTTTAAGAAGTCCTTTATTATAACTATTGCTACTAATGTTTGATGTTTCATTGGTAAAGGGCAGGTACAAACCCATTTTTTTCCCTTGTCCCTTTCAAATTCACCAAAGTGACTTCTTCTGTTGAGTGACCTAGAGAGAGGGGTGGGTTTTCACCATATCTTTTTTCCCTTCATCAACCAACTAGGTCCTGGGACGTCTCCCTTGGAGTGAGATTTTCCTCTTCCTAAAGAGAAAGAGGTACCTTGTTGGGGTGGTAGTGATAGGGTTACCTTCATGTTACGTCAATATAGGCCTACTTTCCTTTAGGCTTGAGTAAGTATAGATTATGCGATAACACTTTTGGCATCGTTGTTGGGGAACATCGATTCAATTTTCCTCGAATGACACTTTTTCAGTAAGCCTTTATCCAAAGCCTTTACTTCACGAAGATTACTTGGCGACTCCACTGAGGGTGATTCCCTCTTTTCCCTTTGATGATCCCTATAAGGATTATCTAGCGACTCCACTAATAAAAAAATCCAATCATGTCTTGTCAATGGGACCTAGGTAATTTTAAACCCTTGGATATGAGTGAAATTATTGGTTAACCTCAATAAATGCCTCCGAGGTATGAAAATTGGCTCCCTAGATTCACTGGTAATGATGGGGTTAGGGCCGAAGATCACATGGATAATTTTTGGGCTTTCTTTCAACTCCACCCTATCATTGATGATGTTGAATATTTGGCAATGAAACTTTTCTCTGCCACTCTTCATGGAAATGCTAGGAAATGGTATGATGATCTTTCTGATGCTAGCATCACATCTATGGACTAGTTAGAAGAAACCTTTCTCGAGAAATGGGGTATTAAATTAGAATATATCCACATGCTAATAAAAATACTCGAATACATGAAACAAACTAAGAACGAGACTATCAAGGAATTCCATTCCAGGTTTGAGAATTTGCTACAAAAAATTCCTAGAAGCCATCGTCCTGAAGACAAGTACCTCGTTTACCTCTATACCAATGCACTCTTAGTGCAATTAGGGTTTCTCCTCAGTGAAAAAGGGCCAAGAACAATCTAATAATCTTATCACATGGCTATACAAATCAAGGAAAATATCTCCTTGTTCAAGGGAGAACACCTCTTTACTCCAGAAATCAAAGTTTATGACCCCAAAGATACCCCAGATACTCTTAGTCTAGAGAGATTAGTTTCCCTTGAGATCCTTGTTAGTAAATTCCAGGAAAGAATGGAACAATTCATCAACCAATAAGAGGTTTAGGAGAGGGATCCTAATGAACATTTCCAATCCCATGAGGAAGAGCAAGAGTTTACTCATGCTTCTACCGAGGATAATGAAGAGCAAGAATTTACACGTGCTTCTACCGAGGATAATGAGGACCTCGTTGAA
The DNA here is from genome assembly GCA_010110895.2 of Picea sitchensis. NCBI lineage: Eukaryota > Viridiplantae > Streptophyta > Pinopsida > Pinales > Pinaceae > Picea > Picea sitchensis. The sequence goes on from SNQJ01S0006318.1 coordinate 102,262, forward strand.
GAGCGAGAACCTGAAGTTATCAAACATGATGATCAAGTATTAATGTGTTCTCTTCCCTCTAATGAATCCATTCGAGATCATATTCCTCCTACACAAGAAGAAGAGGATGAGGTTAGTCATTTTCCTTTTCAGGTTTTTGATGATACCCTTTTATATGATTTGGAAGGTGAAGAAGTAAGGAAATCCTTGGATTAAATAGACCCTCCATCTTGTCATAAAGGTGAAAATGTGATTGAAGAGGTGAGTCATGAGGATGAGGTACTAATCATTTCTCTTCCATTTGATGAAGTCATCCAAGGATGTGATGCTCTTTCACAGGAGAAAGTGAATACAATAAGTTGTTTCCCTTTCCAACATTTTGATGATGCTTTATTTTGTGATTTGGAAAGTGAAAAGGTGTTAGAGGATCCCTTGGATGTACTAATCTTGTCATGTTATGATAAAGGTAATGACATGGTTGATAATATTGATGATTTCATACATGTCTGGAAACGTAAATGGGATGTGATTGGGTATGATGGGGATCCCATTTACGACATTGAGGGTCATTTCCAAATGTTTCCTTTACAACTATCATATGAGGTTACTACTAATTTTGACATTTGGCAACAAGGAGATGATGCAGTTACTAATGTTTTCCAAGCACCCAAGGGTGATCTAGTTCTATGTTCTCCTAATGATTTTCGGTCATACCTTGAGGATTTTGATGAGTATTCCTTTGAGCATTCAGATCTATTCTATGAAGAAAATTATCAACCGTCATTGTGCTTAGATCTTTATAAGGGTGAGGATGTTCCTTTCTTGAAGTGGGATACTTGTGACAAGGTTTTCCAGCTCCCTTCAACTACTTTACCTTGCTATGTCACCAAGGGTGTAGTTGGGAAACATGTCCGTTGTCTTGAGTTTTCTCTAGGGGAAATCCTTCTTTTAGAATTCAAGGGTAGGTTGAATACCTTAAGAAGAAGTTTGTTATCTCAGTATTTCATCTTTTCAATAAAAAAAATTGCCAATCATCATCTAGATTCTTTCTAGTCCCTTCCCAGAACTCGGGATGTGATGACGTCCAAGATAGCCAACCTTCAGACTCTTTGAATTAGTCTTTTCAGCCTTTGATTTTTCATGATCCCTTTCTGAGATGGATTGAGCACTTTCATAATAGTGTAACTTGGCATAATTTTGTTCCTCCCTCCTACCTCCATGATCTAGACTTTACGATTTCCGATGATATGATACATACTCTAACTCATGTTATTTTTATGCTTAAATTGTCATTTTTTTGGTTTATGATGAAGCACAGAGGCAGGTATTATGAGATATTGCTAGGATGGTTTCACTAGTTATTTGACTACACCTAACACTCAACCAACAGGTAATTAGAGGTAGGTAGGCATTTGCATCCATTGTATATACCATTTGCATATCATGTTAGCATAGTTTCAGTTGCATTTTTCATATTTTCTTGATTCATTATGTATATATGTATTCTCATAATCATATGCTAGACTAGAGATGTTCTTATCATATATGGACGAAGAGGTGATATCGCCACCTTAGGGATTGTTGATATTTTTTGTTGAGATTCAGAAGGCACAATTCATTCCAGAGATGTTGAGGTTCTCATTCACTCTGCGATGAGCATATGTCCTCGAGTTGGAGCCGGATGTTATCCCCTAGCCTAGGGATAACTAAGGAGATCATGTCTCGAGGCCCATATGTCCTATACATGGAGTATCAAGTGCCAGACGACTTGAGAATGGCCCCAAAGGGCCCCTATTTTCTTTAGTGCACTCCATGTATCACCAGTAGCAATATACATCACACCAGCCTGGTCCTAAAGCAACGGTGATTTTTTCTCCATGAGGTAATGAGTTTGGGTATCATGGTATGTATCACTTTTATTTTTTAATAACTTGAACATGTTGTATCGAATCCTTCTTCGTTTCATGATGTTTGCTTGGAAATTATGCTCTTTGCCTCGTTCAAATCTGTAAGGGTGACACGGTGCCCTAGGAAGTTGATTTCCCTTTGGGATGGGTTGCTAGTGGTTGGATCTATGAAAATTCATCATCCATTCCCTCCATACTTATCACTTTCAATTTTTATTCCTTCCATCTCCCCTATCCTTGTTTGGGCATTGGGATTGGCTACACTAGGAAGGGTTGTACCTTACCTCGTGGGAAGAAGGGCCTAAAGGCCCATAGGGTAAAAATATATGGTAAGAGTTAAAAGCTAATGTTGAAATCTTCGAGATTCTTCACCCAGGGATCCCTGAGAAAGAAATGAAAAGATTCTCAATAAGAAAAGCGGACCCATAAGATAACATAAACACTCAAGGTACTAGTTTATGGATAGGAGGTATAATCACAACCCAACCTATTATGACCATGGGCATGTAGCGGTATGACACTACCACCTATATAGTCACCAAGCCAGGGTAGTGGCTCTTGTTGCCATAGCCAAGAGAAAGGGGGTCTCATCATGAGTCAACCTTCCCATTTTCATGAATGTTTTGTGGATAACATTGTTACCTTTGGTCATCAAGACAAAACAGTGGCCCTCAACTATTTCCTTGAAGCACAAGAACAAAAGATCAAAATAAATAAAGCTAAGAGTAAAATGCAATGAATGGTCTAGGAAACACTTGCATTTATGACAAGGTGCAACTCGCCCTCTACAAAGGCACCCATAGGTAAGACTTTACATTTCCCTATTATTACATGTAGCCCATGCCCAAATATTTACCCCATGCCACCTCATACACTTACATGACTTGGACTAGATCCCACCCGAGAAACACCCCAAATTTAAGAGAGGTTATCCCAATAGGACACCCTGATACCTTCTCCAAACCTAACTTGTCAAATTGCATAACGTCTTTGAGCATTGGTCTAGGTTAAGGGGGGTTTGATGGACATGTTTGGGTAATTTAATTATTGGATGTTATTTACATGCTATGATCCATGTGACTTACGAACCCCCTAGAGGGCGTACTTGTTGTTGTTGCAGGACCTTTCCCGATGGATAGGTACACATGAGGGAATGATTATCTCAAACATTCATGGGGTGTTAAAGCCCATAGATGGATGTTGAAACCCCATCCAAGGGTAAGAAGAGATTGAAGACATGCACTAGAATAAAGAAGGGTGTTTCCTTTGGAGGCACCCTAGTAGACCTAGACCCAAGGGACCTTTCTCTTTCCACATGAACATTAGCCCTTGAGGGCCATGGACGTCACCATGATAGCCCTAAACATCATCCAAAGCTAGGGTTTCATATTTGGAGGCCTTTGTGATCCTGGTGGCACATGTGGGCATCATTTAGGCCTTTAGAGGCCAAGCGTTCAACTTTCCCTACTTAATGTTCCACATGTGGGGCTCAACGTCACCCTAGAGGGGCATCATGTCATCCCTGGAGTGATTCTTAGATGCAAATTAATTTTATTTTGTCTCGATTTAATTTTCGTAAAAAATTAGCTAGGTTGGCCCAATAATTATGAACTGAAATTAATTTTAGGTTAAATTTTGTATAAATAAGCAAAAAGTGACATTCATTTTCATCACAACTTGTCATTTTGAGACAAGAGGTCTGAAATTTGCACCATATTAGGGTTATTGGCTGAAATTGTGAGGCGCCACTCTTGTTTAAGGATGATTTTTGCAACTTGGATCAATTTTGGAAGTTTTATGGTGATCTTGCATGGTATTCTCATGATTATTCTTGCTATAAGTAAGTGAAATCTGCATTTTGTCATCTATTGAATGGTTTATTGTATGGTTTTATTTTCTCATACAAGATTATGAAATTGCATGGTGTATTTAATGCTTGAAGTAAGAAACTTAAGTTGCTACTTTCTTACTTTTTATTTTCCAAGCTTTTCATTGAATTGATCTAGTAACTAGTGAAACCCTAGAGCCCTAAATTGCTAGCACTCTAAGGGTTTGGACTTAGTAATTTTTGCATAATTTTTACTCCATAAAAAGGATAAGGAGAGAAAGGCGCTAGGGCCTATATTTTCCTACACCCTAGCATTTTGTCTCTTGAGGTCAAAGACTAGGAGGATTTAGGTTACTACTTCTCCTACACTTTTTCCCTCTTAGAATTTTGTGCATCACCATTAATTTGCAGCCTTAGAAGAAGTCGTCCTCCTTGACTCCATTACCCTTGAAGGCATTAGTCCTATTCTCTTATTTCTTGACAAGACTCAACTCAAAATCCTTCACTTCATACTCAAACTCTTTCACTTCATACTCTACTAATTTGCTAACCTAGTCTAGAAATACTAACATCTAATTTGTTGTTATCATAATCATTGCTACAACTATCATTTTGCAGCTTATATTAGCCTACTAACCATCTAAATCATCCCAAAATTTGTGTAAGGAAAGGTACTTTCAATAAGTGTTAAAGTGTATGTTTAATTTCCTTTTTAGAGTGCAAATTTTGAAGTTGTTAATGTTGTCATAGTTGTTGTTACAGCCATTGTTGAAGCACTTAACAACCCTAAAATCATCCATAAAACCATTGGGAATTTGTACTAAGAAAACTATAATCATTGGATATTGAAGTTGTGTCTTATTGCTTTATTATAGTACTTTTCTGAAGTGGTTTCATTGTTGTCATCATCATTAATTAATGTTTTTATAAATGATTGGAAAACCATTTAATTCATTCATTGACTTGTATTTATATTGAAAAGTGTGAGTGAAGAACCATTATCAAGTTTGCAAGACTATTGTATCTCTTCCTTGTCATCATAATTTTCACCTTTCAAGATACATTATTGCTATTGTGATCTCACTTTCATTGTATAGTAACTTGTTCAGGAAGCACATAATTTGTTTAAGAAGTCATTGATTATAACTGTTACTACTAATGTTTTATGTTTCAATGGTAAAGGGCAAGTACAAACCCATTTTCATTTTCCCTTTCCCCTTTCAAATTCACCAAAGTGACTTCTTTTGTTGAGTGACCTAGAGAGAGGGGTGGGTTTTCACTGTATCTTTTTTCCCTTCATCAACCAACTAGGTCCTGGGACGTCTCCCTTGGAGTGAGGTTTTCTTCCTCCTAAAGAGAAAGAGGTACCTTGTTGGGGTGACAGTGATAGGGTTACCTTTGTGTTACGTCAATATAGGCCTACTTGCCTTTAGGCTTGGGAAAGTATAGATTGTGCTATAACATTTTTGGTGACGTTGTTGGGGAACATCGAGTCAATTTTCCTCGAACAACACTTTTTCGGTAAGCCTTTATCCAAATCCTTTACTTCACGAAGATTACCTAGAGATTCCACTGAGGGTGATTCCGTCTTTTCCCTTTGATGATCCCCAGAAGGATTATCTGGTGACTCCACTAATAAAAAAATCTAATCATGGCTTGTCAATGGGACCTGGGTAATTTTAAACGTGTATCTTACCCCTTAAACCAAAATATAATATTTAATTTTCACTTTTGCACATTAGAAACCCTACAACAAGATGATGTCACCCCTTTAGGGGTTAGGGGATGTTTTGGCGCTTGGAGAAAGTTGTTGGAGTTGGGGAAGTATGGATAGGCCTCCAAAGGCCACTTGTCATCAATCCTTGCCTTTTATCAATACATCCTTCCTCCAAAGCATGCCATTTGTCCTCATCACCACCTCAAGCCCCTCAAGCATGATGTTGAGCCCCTTAAGGTGATGTTTTAGGAATCCAAATAATTTTTTTTTATCTTGTGAGGGCATGATGAGGTCATCCAAGGTTTCTTCTAGGCCTCCAAAGCAATGTGGTATTCATCAGGTATGTGGTCACTTGGCATCCAACCTGTGTGATTCAATCCCCATGGAAGCCTAAGCTAGGCTTTTTCCTCCAAAATTGTCCACCAACAAGGTCCTGCAAAATAGATGGGTACGCCCTCCAAATCTCTCAAGCCAAAATATGATGGAAAGTGAAAACCACATCTAATAAACAAGGCATCTAAACATGTGCATCAAAACTGACTCATCAAATTAAAAAAATGCTCAAATACCCTATAAAACTAACCAAGTTTAGGTATGAGAGGGGTGTCATAAAAGTCCTACTGGGTAGACCAAAATCCTCAAGTAGGGGATGCTTCCAAGGATGCCCCTTCAAGGTCATGTAGTGGATGATGAGGTGGATAGGGATTTAGACTTCATAGGTCAATGGGTTTCATGGCATAAAAGTGCTCGCATTTTCTCATCTATGGGTGCATTTGTAGAGGGTGTGTTGCATATTCATTTTCACTACATCCTTTTTTCAAGACCATTCACTGGTTTTTTTTTTTAATTCTTTTAGGACATTTCCAGGTTAAATCCAAGGTGGGGCTCTACCTAAGCAATAAAAATTGTCCTCGCATTGACTCTACCTTGGTCACATCATGCTTCCCCAAATTGGGAACATGTGTGGGTCTTCTACCTAAGCATTAAAAGAAGTTCCCACACATGCCCCTCCCTGGTTGGAATTTGTTATTAGTTATTATTCCACGGGTCCCATCAATTCTTATGAGAGATGTTTCATTGTTCTCATGATCCTTGGGCGAGCATATAGAAGGTTAATGGTTTGGATTTCATATGTTTCCAGCTACAAGCCTCTGGGCCTTCATCCCCTTCTTCCCATGAAATGAGGTACATGCCCTTCTTGGGTCACTAAAGCCAAAGGGCCTAGAAGAGGGAAATATGATGGGAATGTAATGAGCAGAAAGTGATAAGTATGGTCAGAAATGGTACGATGACCCCTCAGGGGACCCCCGGTCGCAAACCTTCCCCAAATTTTGGCCACTTACTAGGAAATATATGACACTCGCCAAGGTGAAACAGGATCAAAAGCATAATGTCCAAGCAGGTGTTCTATAATCAAAAGCAGCTTAAAAACAACATATTTAAATGCCTCAAATATTAAGGTGATTACCTGCCATACTACCTGACTTGTATCACATGGAACAAGACCCATCTACCTTCCACAATCTAGTTGTTGTGGAGGATGCACTGACAATGGATCAAAATGTGTTGATAGAGAGGGCTTTTGTATGTTCAAGTGGACACTACTAGTCATGTGGTCTCTCGACACTCCATATCTGCAACATGAGGGCCTCGAGACATCATCTCCGTAGTTATCCCACCAAATAGGGATAACATCTGGCTCCTACTTGGGGACATGTGCTCACCACAAAGTGCATGAGAACCAAAACATATCCTGGTAGACATGTTCCTACACTGAGAAAAGAAACCGTAAAAACTAGGGTGGTTCTATCACCTTTCGTCCATATACATCAAAACCAAAAATGAAACTAATCTAGAAAATAATTTCTTAGCATTTTTTCAGAAATTTCTAAGCTAAGCATGAAATCAATATGCAAGTAGAGAAAAATGAAATATGAAATGCATATAAACTAATATGAGCAATCAATATGAAAATGCAATGAAAACAACATGACCTACCTACTTACTTGGAGCCTAGGCCCTGAAGAAGTCATGTGACCTGAACATAAGGTTGGAGAAGAGACCCATCTATTGGTAATGCCATCTTTCTCCCATCCAAGGCTGTCAAATAGTACTTTTCTTTATCGGACTTCTTCTTGATGATATAAGGACCAATCCATGAGTTGTGATCATCCTTCTGGTCATAGTTGGACTTTCCCTTCTTCTTGTCCCACATGAGCACAAGACTTCCTTCACTGAAATTGATGTAAGGTACATTCTCATTGTATCGATAGGAAGGAGGTTGTGTGTTGATGATCCTTTTGATGGATTCTTCACGTTCTTAATCTTCTTTCTTCATAATTTGGATAGACCCTGGCTCTTTCCCTTGGAACTTTGAAAGTTTGTCTGTGTATCTATTTTTCCTCAAGAGGAGCATGTCTATGCAGTCTTCCTACATAAATGAAAATTCTTGTGGATTGTACTCAATGGTTCCTGGGACTTCATCAAACTCATCTTCACTTGTGTAGTTAGGACCATTGGGATCAGTCACATGCTTGTCAACTCTCTCTCGACTAAATAATACCTCAAAAGTGCCATCTCCCATGGGGATGTGTGCATGGGTAAGGTCCATGCTAAGGAAAACCCCAAGGGAAGTATACTAACTCCTCGATAAGATAATCCCCCAAGCATGTGGAACATCGATCACCATTGTGTTCATGAGGAGGATGATATGTGGAAAATCAATTAAAAAGACCTCAATGTCCTCACATAACCCATAAACCTTGACCCTCTTAGAATCAACTCCACATCTGTTTCCATAGGGTTGGATCATCTTCAAACCAAGTTTTTCCATCACCTTCAATGACATGACATTTGAAAAAGCCCTAGAATCAAGCATACAGTTGCTCAAGTAGAGGCCATTCATGCCTAATGAAATATAGAAGGGAGTAATTTTGTCCCTTTATCGATCGAGATACATAGTATTCAAAATGATAAGAGGGTCTTCCTTCTTGGTCGATACCTAAAATAACTTCAAGACTTCCCTCCTGATAGAGGGGATCTTGCACATATCTGTCACTGGGACTGTAATATTCAACTTTCCAAACATGGTTGTAACATCTATATTCAACACAATCTCATCTACGGGAGTTGGCTTAGGAAGAAACTCATGTATTGGAGGTGGAGGTGGTGGGGCCACCTTCTCTGCTGATGAAAGAGGAGTGGAAGGATTTGATGGAGGGGATGAAGCTTTATTTATTCTATCATAGGTAAATTATTCCCTCTTCTTTCACTCTTTTTCATCGTCTTTCAACTGATTTAAGGCTCAGAGTCTGCCCTCTCTTTCCCCCTGTCTTCTGGCTTCATTGATTTGTTCCTCCTGGAAACTACAGATCATATCCATGAATTTCAAACTGTAGGAAGGATCCTCATCTCATTGGGGACACTCATCTTCTCTATGAGGCTCTTGGCATGGAAAACACCAAATGTTTTATGTGTTAACCCTCCCAACTAGTTTCAAAGTATCAGGTGCCTTTTCCTCTTGTTGAGGCCTTGGTTTCCAAACTATGGCATCTCTCTTCTGTCTGGAAAACTAAGGCCTGGGAGCAGATTGATTTCTTTCTAGAGTATTCAAACAACCCATTATCTGGTTTTGTAATTGGGAAAATTGAGTACTCATCTTATCTATCTTCTAAGTCAAGAGGGAAATCAGATCAGGAGCATTGCTAATAGAATCCTTAGTCTTTGCTTCTGCCTTAACACATGGATATTGAAAAGGATCTACCCTTGATTCAAGGATATTTTCTTCAATATCAACATTGTACTCTTTGGCTTGTGCCAAAGAAGTGGGATTCTTTTCCTTCAGAATAAAGAGAAATTGACCTTCAAAAGCATTCACATAAAGGAGACAGAATGATGCGGTTGTTGGACAAAAATCTGTTGGAATCTAGTTGTATAACCTGAAAAATATGGTATCGAATTCACTTACTGTCTCATTCTCATTTTTCTTTATATTCTTGAACTGAGCTACAAGCATCCCAATTTCTTTCTTCGTTGTCCACCTGCTCTTAAATAACTTGGCAAAATATTCATAGGATGTGAGGTGATTATTTGGCAAGCCTCTGAACCAACTGAGAGCTTCTTTAGTCAATGATGAAGTCAATAGCCTCATGGCTACATCCTCATGCTCAAAATATGCATTATCCATGTCCCGACCTATGGTGTAGAGATGATCTTCAACAATCACTACAATGTTTCCTAAGAACTTTGGAAACCACTTGTTTGACTCTTTTGGCATTATGTTGGGGTATCCTGGGATGGTGGTCATGTTAAGGGGTTTGTGGAGGTATTTTTCCCAAGGGCGAGCCATTGGAGAAAGGGGTAGGGTATCTTGGAATAGGGTTTTGACAAAGGGAGACTTGAGGGGAGGCTTTCTTTGGTAAACCTTAGAAAGTTTGAACTTCCCTAGGGGAAAAGGCTTAGAGGAGGAAGGGTTTATGGGAAGGTGGATTCTCCAGATGAGATTCAAGAAGAGCTCATTGAAAAAGGGAACATCCCTTAGGTGGAGTCACCAAGAAATCTAGGGAAAAGGCTTTGGGATAGCTTTCCAAAGTGTCATTAGGGTTCGGAAGAGGATTCAAAATCCTCCTCGGCAACAACACTAAAATGTTATCGCCCAAGTTTTAGTTTAGGAAAACCCCAACCCAAACCACAAAATGGTGACAACTAAGAGAGCACCTAAACACTTTCACCTTAGATAGGCGTTATTGTCACTTTAGAGGTGAAGTGATTACCTCAAGGGGGGAATCTCGGTGATCCTAGGGGGGGAAGAGATGGAAAGTGTGATGTATGAATGGATTCCCATATAGGTCAAGTTTCTATTTGTGGATAATGGCTTGAGTAAGGTCTTGATAGTAGCCAAGGGTTTCCAAGAAGTAGTTGACCTTGCAAATGTTGATTGTACCTGCCCGAGACACAAGGAAAACAAAGATACAAGCCCAAGTATATGATGGAAAATAAAATTAGGCTTCATGTCCCTAATTGCATAATTTAGTAACATTATCTATCAGAAATGAAATGACACAATTAGCTGCTAAAACAAGTGCTAGAAATCAAGTAAATGATGCAAGAGATAAACTAGTAAAACACTAGTGCAACTCAAGATTAAAGAAGCAAGATACTAGCACAAAATGTAATGTTGTAGAAAAAATATTCTGCAGAGATAATAATGATCCTTATGTCTGTAACAAACAATTTATTACAGCAATATATTCAACCATCAAAACTTTCCCAAATTTTACCAAAATATGCACTATGATCACTAGATTATATGGGCAAAAACTTAGCAAATTTCAGCGGTTGAATTGAGAGTTATTTGAGAAAATTCGATTAGGGTTTTTGAATCCCTAATGGTTGAAGATAAAATTTTATTACAGCAAAAAGAAATACCCCTTTGTAGGGGACTCCCTAGTGTCTAGGAGTTGTGCTAGGCACAAGGAACAAAACCGAGATTGCAAAAAGTTGAAATGACAAATTCATGTTTCCCAATGTGCTATTTTATTTCTCCAATGCAAAATATTCAGATTAGTGCCTTTAAAATTGGGTGAATGGAGTCTTATAATAAAATTTTAGATCAAAAAATACCCTAGGGGTGTAATCCATTTTACTTCCTATGGTATACCAATCAAACGTAGGATAAATCTAAGAGGGTATACACACTTGTATTCCTCTTAGCAACCCTTGCAAAACAACTTGTAAAATTTAGCAAATTAGATGAAGCTTAATGGAGGGTGTATCCAACATACTCCTCCTATGGTTTCAAACAACCATAACCAAGAAAGAGCAAGAAATAACTAACAATGCAGATTTTTTCTTATCGATTCCAAGAGAGAGAAATCAAACCCTAGTTTCACCAAGCAATATTATCATTCAAGATCAAGAGAACAAGAATCCAAGGGGGGAACACCACTTTAGCTCCAATATTCACCAAGAGATATCACCAAAAGACCAGTGCACAAGAAAGAAACACCATAATGTTGAAAAATAGCGAAAATTTCAGCCAAATACTTCTCACAATGGGAGAGTTATGATATGAATGAGATTCACGCGATCTCTATTTATACAAAAAGTTTAAAACATAGTTTGTCTGCAGTCAAATGGTAAAACATAATATAGGGGGTCAACAACCCTTATCTTATGCCTTAAACCAAAATATAATATTTAATTTTCGCTTTTTCATATTAGAAACCCTAAAACAAGATGATGTCACCCCTTTAGGGGACGTTTTAGCACTTGGAGCAAGTCGTTGGAGTTGGGTAAGCATGACTAGGCCTCCTAAGGCTACTTGCAATCAATCCTTGCCTTGTCTCAAGACCTCGTTCTTCCAAAACGTGTCATGTGTCCTCATCACCACCTCAATCCCCTCAAGCATGACGTCAATCCCCTTAAGGTGACGTTTTAGGTCTCCAAAGAAAAAAATTTGGCTTGTGAGGGCATGGTGAGGTCATCCAAGGTGTCTTCTAGGCCTCCAAAGCAATGCGGTCTTCATCCGGTATGTGGGCCCTTTGCATCCAGCTTGTGGGATTCAAGCCCCGTGGAAGCCCAATATAGGCTTGTTGCTCCAAAAATGTCCACCAACAAGGTCCTGCAAAACAAATTGGTACGCTCTCCAAAGATCTCAAGTAAATATATCATGGAAAATGAAAACCACATCTAATAAACAAGGCACCTAAACATGTGCATCAAAACTACCTCGTCAAATTAAACAAATTCTCAAAGACCCTATGCAATTGACCAAGTTTAGGAATGGGAGGGGTGTGGTAAAAGTCCTATTGGGTAGACCAAAACCCTCAAGTAGGTGATGCTTCCAAGGATGCCCCTTCAAGGTCATGTGGTGGATACAGATTTAGACTTCATAGATCAATGGGTTTAATGACATACAAGGGCTCATATTGTCTCATCTATGGGTGCCCTTGTAGAGGGTCTGTTGCACCTTTTTTTTCAATGCATCCTTTTTCCAAGCCCATTCATTTCCTTTTTTTTTAATTCTTTTAGGACATTTCCAGGTTGAAGCCAAGGTGGGGATTCTACCTAAGCAATAAAAAATGTTCCCACCTTGACTCTACCTTGGTCACATCATGCTTCCCCAAGTTGGGAACACGTGTGGGGCTTCTACTTAAGCATTAAAAACATTTCCCAAACATGCCCCTCCTTGTTTGGCATTTGTTATTAGTTATTCTTTCATGGGTCCCATCAATTCTTATGAGAGACATTTCATTGTACTCAGGATCCTTGGGCAAGTATATTGAAGGTTAATGGTTTGGATTTTATCTTTTTCCAGCTACAAGCCTCTGGGCCTTCAGCCCCTTCTTCCCATGAGATGAGGTACATGACATCTTGGGTCACTAAAGCCAAAGTGCCTAGAAGAGGGAAATATGATGGGAATTTAATGAGCAAAAAGTGATAAGTATGGTTAGAAATGGTACAATGACCCCTCAGGGGACCCCAAGTCGCAAACCTTCCCCAATGGTTGGCCACTTACTAGGAAATATATGACACTCACCAAGGTGAAACATGGTCAAAAGAATAATGTCCAAGCAAGATTTATATAATCAAAATCATCTTAAATACAACATGTTTAAATGCCTCAAATATTAGGGTGATTACCTGCCATAATACCTGACTTGTACTGCATGGAGAAAGACCCATCTTCCTTCCAAAAGCTAGCTGATGTGGTAGATGTGATGACAATGGATCAAAATGTGGTGATAGAGCGGGCTTCTGTATGTGCAAGTGGACATTTCTAGTCATGTGGTCTCTCAACAATCCATATCTTCAACCTAAGGGCCTCAAGACATCATCTTCTTATTTATCCCACAAAATGGGGATAACAAGCCACAAGACAACAAAATGATGAATGAGCCCATAATTTTGGTAGAATTAGGGTTGATGCTTGATTATATTAGCCACATCAATTGTGGGAATAGAGGAATTATTTTCCACATAAACGAGACTAGGAGGACATTAGCCAAAACCATGCAGTCCTAAAAATCATGTAAATTCATTAAAGGAAATCTTGGCATTTATAGAAATCACACAAGGGTTGTGAGAAAATGACGACAAGGTGGTTTTGTCCAGGTCCAAACACCTCAGACCTCAACTAGGTGATCCAAATTTTTGGGAGCAAGGATACATGGGAGTCGAGGCTTGAACTTGCAAGGGTGTAATCATCACATAAGAGCATTCCTATGACAATTAGGTAATAAACCTTAGACAAGTGGGTGAGTAGATAAGGTCACATCTATTGAGGATGCCTTTGGAGGATGGAAGCAAGGGGAAGGGTTTTAGTGGTAGGTAGGGTTTTTGGTTGAGTGTTAGCAGATCTGAGAAGGAAGGGTTTTGCCAATGGTTTCAACGATACAAATAAGGATGAGGATTCATGGATTAGGAAGAAGAAGAATATATTCATGTTTTCATTGGTGAAAGGAAGATTGTTGTGCCTCAAGATTGGATCCTTGAAGGATTAGAGATGTTGTGGGAACGAGATCTATATATTTATGTGGATAGAATCCTCTAGAATCTAAATGTTTCCTTGGATAGGGGGGCCTTGGAGTAAGGTTATCTCTAGTAATATCAAAATATACCCTCTCAATGAGGGTATTTATTTCTTTTATTTTGACAAATTTGAAAAAACATGAGTTTTTTATTTGGAAAAAAAAACTAATACAATATTCCACATAACTTTTCAAATGTCCCTCCAAACATTTGTTGAGTATCTCATTCTAATAATGTTTATACGAATTATAAGTATGAAATTTGGATTTTGAAGGGTAATTATGCAGGTGGAACTCACATTTTTCGTGCCATATGATTTATCAATATTTCTCTCAATGTTCATTGAATCAATCACTAACTCCAACCAACATTCTACATCACTAAGTCCTCTAAATAGGTGTTTCTGAACATTGAACATCAGAAAACAAAAATGTTAAGGGAGAACATAATATGCCATGTCAACTTACAATCAATAATCTCTCAAAACAATATTATTAAATGAATAATAGTTGTTTCCACCATTATCTGTCCTTGGATTTTGAATTTTAGTATACAAGGCAATGAAGGAAAATTTCATGATGCAAGAGAAGCAAATGATTTATACCTTGTCGGAAATGCATTGTGGATCGTGGAGGTGACCATCCTCTGAACTTGCATTTTTCAAATACAATAAAAGGTTATATGACTGAATAATAATTAAACATCTACGAGCTTGCATTTGTCAACAAGAATAAAATGTTACATGGTTGAATAATAATTAAACATGGTTGATGCCCTAGAAATACTGAAGGGGAATACCTCATGTATGATACCCTCTTGGTTTCAAGAATAATTTATTCTCTATTAAACAAGGCCAACCATGTAAAGGTGGAAGCTCGTTTGGCCAGTCCCCCCCCCCCCCCCCCCTCCTGCCCCTCGCATCACTATCAATTCTCCATACCCAATCATGCATAACAAAAATTTATATTAATAAAATTTGTCCTGAAAATATGTACAATCACTTATTTTTTTGTTTCTTCATTTTGATAAAATTCACAAGTAAATAATCACCATATTCGTCTTGATTCCGACCTTCAACTATTGGGCCCTCTTATTTTGTTGGAAAGAGATGTGTCATCTCAATCATTTTACTACTTCTAGTAGCACGACGTGGAGGCTAATGCACTACAAGGGAATCCACTACAATAACAAAAAGCATTAAAAGGACATGGTTAATTATTATTCACAGTAGTGTTTCATTAGTACAAATATCATTACTATGTTTTTTACCTGGAGGAGTAGTCGACACCATTGGTTGGATTGTCATTGGTTCCTCTTCTCTCCGAGCACCCTCATCTACATGCTCTACCATTTAAAAAAGAAAATTTATAAGTACACCATCTGCAAGAAAATATTTGTAATCGTCATATTATACATTTTATTTTAAAGACATGCATAACATGATGGGTCTGCAAACCACTAGAATCATGGGATTGTTGTCCACCACTGTTGAATGAACCAACATTACTTGCCTTCTTAAAACAAACAGACACATTAATTGATGGGTTAAATCAATTGTCAATATATTTGACAAGTAATCAACAACTACAATCTTGGCATTTTATTTACCAACTTGTTCGAAGGGTCAGATTGTGTCTGCCCCTTCCTTTGTCGATTTTTCGCCACTACTTGAAAGTCAAACTTGAAGCCAAGCATCAAGTATTCTTCGGTGGCGACAGTGTTGAATGTATCCTCCTGCACCGCATGGCATAAGATCATGATTTTTGTTTATTGTCTGCAATTAGATAAAATTTGCATGATGATATGTATAATATGAATAAAGTGTTTGGTACTTACAATTCAAGATTTTTATCTCAGGGAACAACCTTGGCCAAGTTTGTGATGCCCATGTTTTTCTAGTCTTTCCTTGTTTGCTTTTGACGTGTTTGGGAGCCTACAAAAAGTTTCAAGTATGTTATAATATATCGCTATTTTTTCTATAGAACTAAAAAAAATTCAACATATTCAATTCAAAATATCATATATTACCTTTTAGAGCCAGGTGGTGTCTTTCCTTTGCATCTCAATGAACTCTCCTTTGTGTCTCATGTATATTCTTCCATTCCTTCTCGAGAATGGCCAGAGGATAATCATACTTAAGGTTCTTTTTCAATTGAACCCTATATTGATCTCTGACATATTTCAAATAAGTGTCATCCCTTGAGGTGATTTCAGACTTGTTGAACGAATCACCAAACAGGTCGACCATATGGTGTATAAGATCGTTTTTGAAATATTTTTTCTAGGCATTCTATTGTGTACTAATGGTGGGCCCAAAAATATCTAAAGCCTTGTCATGCAAGGTCTTGTAAAAACATTGTTTCCTACAAAATGATATGATAATTAGACTAAAATAATATCAAATATGTAGGTTTCAATCAAATGGTAGGAACTATTTAAGATATTTAAAAATACATGGGATTTGTTGTATCTTCAAGGGAACCAAGTTATCATCCACCAAAAAGATGATGGAGATTGTTCATGATATTTGAACATGTGATGCTCTGGGATAACAATCCTTTGGTGATGAAAAACCAATATCCTCGTGATATTTTCTGTGTAGACCACCACGTGCATCGTCTATCATGTGCGGTGGAGGTGTCTCATGGACCCCAAGAGTTTCAATCCTCTAAGCCATAGACAGAGATGCAAATAGCCTCACGGGCATGTGGTTCGTGCTAGGACATTGTGGGGTGTTGAGAAAAATATATGAAATGATCTTACTCAAACATCTTCAGATTTTTATTGGCTAAAGAAAAATAGACGGGAATATCTCCCATGTTTGTAGCCATCAAAATTAATATCCTAACTCACAAGTATTGATTACAAGTGATTAGGCTAGTCTTTTTATAAATAAAAGCTTGCTGGAAAATTAGTTATTTATATGATTTTCTGAATATAACAGTTGCTAAAATAAATGTAGAGATAGAAGCAAAGACACCAAGATGATAATCAAGAGACATAAAGAAATCCTTTATTTCATTCTAATTCACCAAAGATTCATTCTCTTTACAAAATTTCATGCAGAAATTTCAGACCAAAGTCAAACTTAGACATCCCCGATGGAACATACAAAAGGACCTCTGACAGAAAATCAAAAAATTGAACTCTAAAAGATGGATCATATTGCCACAAATTGCTTCCCACTAGACTTTGCACAATAGCCTTTGTCAATCATGAAAACTAATTCACAAACAGACAAGTCTACATGGACTATCAAAGATAGATCAACACCTCTGAAAAATAAGTGTCTGAATGATGTAATTCAGCCCTGAATCTTGTTGTCTACAATAAGACCCTGCTATCATAAAAAATAATTAGGCTTGTGATAAATTAAGGAATGAATGAAAATTGAACTATCTCAACATAAAATCAAAGAGCAAACCTTAGTATGCTTCTCCTTCTATCCTCCTCTTGTTCCTCCCTTTCCTTTAGCCTTTAAGCAAATTAGAATTGGTTGAAGTGGTTGAACTACCTCATTAGTTAAGTTAACTAAAAACTAAACCAACTTTTTAGTTAGCAGGAAAAGTAATAAATCATAATAAGGGTTTTAAATAAATAATAACTAGTAGGTGGGACCCCTTGTGACTCCCCTCTATATCTTAAAAATCATAACTAGTTAATTAAGCAAAACACCCTTCCTTGTGACTCCCATCATCACATTCACATTTGAGAATTTATCTCATTGATATCTGAAATTATTTTCAAAAAATATATCACTCATATATCCAAAGAAAACATGTTGTCCAAAACTTTTGAAGTCAACTGTCTTCAATAATACATAAAATAAAAACTTAAAAATCAATTTTCCCACTTTGAGATGCAATATTTCCTTGATTGTTGTTGTCACCCTTCGATTTTTCTAAATTTGCCTTTGGTTGCACTGAGCCTTTAGGCCTAATTACATTGATCACATGAGAACAATCGTCCCTCAAATGCATGCGGGAAGGCACGGATTTATCAAAGCCATTGGAGGGTGAGGAAGGGGCAACATTGGATTTTCCTTTGTCAAGGACATGGTGGACCTCGGTTTTCAACCTTTTTCTAGCATGAGAGGAATGAATTGGTGAGTGGGCAGGTGCATATTGGACAATCCCATTAATAGGCGAGGGAGCAGGTAAGCACAAATTCGGCCAGCCACGATGTTGGGAGACTGTCAGGTGGACAATATCTTACCATCTATCGTTTTTGGGAACCTTGGGTTTCAATGAGACATGAGGAGGCACGGGAATACTAGGGGCTTGTGGAGCTTGGAAAGGAGGCCTTTCAGGCCTAGGTTGAACCACTCCTTGCTCAATCCAATTGAAAAATCCAGCCTGAAATAACTGGCCTAACTCCTGCGAGTCAGCATCAAAGTGTATGGAGAATCTTGGCTTTATGTTCCAATTACCTCTCCCTCGGTTGCCTTTGCCATGGCTACCTCAACTGAAAAAGCTCATTCTTGCATGCATGATTGATTAACAAATAGTTCCTTTAACAACCATACATGACAACTCCTTAAAAATATGAAATATAGTTTGGCTCAACAACATATCAAACTCATGCAATCCAATCCATACAAATTGTTTAACTATTTTCAATGAGCAGGGGGTGAACAAAAGGTCCTGGGATATGCGAGGGGATTGTATTGAGTGAAACATGATAAAATGAGGGGGAAAATAAACATGGTTGTTGCTCAAATACAACAAACAATCAACTATAATTCAAACCAAATAAGATATCACTGTGATCCAACCAAGAAACTGCGACTTCAAACTGCTTCAATATAGAATTCTTCTTGATTGTCATTAAATTTTAGAACATGGGGTGAAAAATGAATGTGGGAAGGCGATGGGATTGTAATTAGGGAAAAGCGAAATAATGGTGGGAAAGAGAGTGGGTACTATTCATAGAATTAATTAAGTTATCCATAAAACCATTCTATATCCAGCGCAAAAGATCCAATGCCAACCAAATGATTGTTATGATCAATTTAAAAAACTACTGTGTAAAATTCAATCAACTATGTGTATTATCTTTCAGACTATTCATCAATAAATATTTAACACATTGTCATAAAAACAAGACAATATACCTTCCATAACAACCTGTAAAAAGAGTTTTGTTTTTTCTCATTTGCCCACTTACTGTTTTAAAACAATTTCCAAATGGATACACAGTCACTTATTTCAACTCTGTTCAGCATCAAAAATCAACCACCTTCCATGAAATATTAACTTTTTCAAACACAGACACAAAAGCATGCCTGATTTCATCCCTCAATTCCAATTAGCAATTAAATTGCAACGGGACCATACTGCCACAGAACCCGCCTTTCATCAAACATACACAGTGGACAGTAAAACACAACTATCAATATAATAATCATGTCTTGCCATTTAAACACACAGTATCATCAATCACCATTCCAAGTCATACGATGTTGTAGGATACACAGACCCCTTCAACAAAAAAGTGAGATCAGCTCTTACTGTACAGGTCTAATTACTCTGAATTTAAACATCCACGATGCTAGGCTATCAATCCAATAGAACGAGGCAGCAACAATATGCTCGATCCTATCTCATAAATTGATCAAATTAACAAAACCATATTGTTTTAAAACCCATGACCATGATTGATGGCGCAATCAAATAATATCCATAGCATATATAGTGGATGGCCATGCCATAATTACCATGATTGCAATGCTTCCATTGTCGATTTAAAACACACAGTCACAACAACCATCAACTCAACATAACATGTTGTAGGAACGCCACAGATACCCATGCATCATGCACGAAGCATTATTGTGACTTAATCAATTAAAACTAATGCTTGATCAACAATTCAATAATCACAATGTAAGAAACAACGACTGTGCATTCAACCCAATTCTCCAATCAACCAAATTACCATATTGAGTTTATCAATTTGATTGTCATAATAACCAATCCGGTGACTAAATACCAAAACCAACACCACTATCAACATAATCAACAGAGACAAGCCAGAAATCGAACACAGTTGACGATACCCAACAACTCATAACAAGCAACAGTATACCTGGCAGGCCATAACGGTTCCCTTATCAAAACCCGGGCTTGAGAAATCAAGGGTTTGCTCTGTGGACCAACACAGGGAGACTGGAGTCGACTCCCATCATCGAGTGAGAACCTCCAAGATCAATTATGTACACACAAGGTATACCACCAATGAATTCGTTGACAGGGTGACAATTCGAAAGATAGGAGAGACTATGAACAGAGGAGCAAAGGCTCCATTTTGGCCTTGTAACAACACTTGGAATATGCAGGGTATAACCCTCGTGGCTCTCACAGTCAACCAACTAACCATGCTGAGATAAAACGGAGTCAAGAAGAAGCAATATAACCCACTGTGCAACCATCAGTAGCATGAACAAAACCATACCCAAGTGAAACAATGTGCGGTGACACAAGGCGTTTCAAACCCAGTAAACCCCATAACAACAATCGACTGGGTATGGTGACAAGAAAGCATGGAGACGGCCAGTCAATTTGGACCGAATAAAAAACCTTCAACAAAAACCAATAAGGATGACATAGGGCCTTCATGACTTCTAACACTCAGAATGATTAATAACATTGTGACTTCAACATTATTTCAATGAGAACCACACCAACGATTCATTCCAGAAAATATCACAAATTTACACAGTTACCATACTTAAGGAAAGCACAGACCCATACATTCTGAGCTAATATCTATTTCATAACTAGAGCAGATTCATGGATGGAAAAAAGACATGCTTGTAACCAAAATCACCTTAAAAATGAGAGTTGGTTGAGCAATTCTTCCTCTGCTTGAAAGTCGGGGCCTAACATCAATAAAACATAGTTTAACAATATCCAAACTAGGGTGGTGAACAATGGAAGGAGTAGGAGTGGCATGTCGTAAATGCACATTGCCTCCACCCCCACTCATTCAATTCCTTAGTACATGCCAGCCCACTAATCCATTAATTCATTTAATTGAACCATGCACCGAAACCAACATCAACTAATTTCCAAGAGCACCACCCACATCACATATTACCATTTCCAACTATACAATATTGCATATCAACTATGTTTCCAAATAACTCAATAAATCGCATAGCTATTAACTTGTTAGCTAGGATTAACAACGATTATGCATGTAGTGTAGCATAAGGGCATAGTATAGTTCCTTCCTTTTGCACTTTGTTACATTGCTTTTATCTCTTTTCAACTACTCTTATATTATTACTAACATGTCTCTTGTGAAGGTGTCACAGTAATGAAACCAAGAACATGTGTCCAAATAATGAATCCAAGAACAGATAGAAAGGATAACAATGGATAAAATAGGCCATCATAACATGAAATTAGGGCATAGATTAATCTGGACAACGCACAACATGCCTTATCCATCATTCATTTGTCACAATCAGAACCAACACATAATATGTCTTATTCACTGCCAATAAAATCAAGATTTCATCAATCATGTAGAACCCTGTAAGTGATGTCGAATAGCATCATAAACATAAAATAAGAACATGATCTGATCTCCCAATTTGCAAGGGGGTCCCACCTACTAGTATTATATATCTTGTTAGCTTATAATAATAGGCTTTAGAAATACTTTGCAGGGAAAAAACCTCATTGTGATTTTAATCGTCAACATGGGGTTTGTTCATCACTGCTACTAGCAGTGTCCCCATGACCATGATGTCTCCTCGGATCCAAAAATGTTTGTAGAAAGAAAGCGTTTGAGTATTTCTCATATAACATTATCAAACAAAATTTCATAAATCAATATATGTCAGAAATAGTCTTTTTTTTAAATTGCACTTACCCCAAATTGTTCTATATCCTGCCTTAAAATTTTCATCTTTTCTTTTCCCTCCTCTATAAGTGGCTTACACCTAGCCAATTCAATGAATTCCTTATTTCCCTTTCTCAAGGCCTTTCAAATTGTTTCCATTGGGTTGATGGAATCATATATTTCATACCACACATCATCTTGCTCCGATGGTGAGCTCGTATACTGCAACAAATAAACATGTTAATGCAATTATTTATGGCAAGAATTCATATGTAAATCACGGTTATACCTGTTGTGAGCTAGTCGATGCCTTCCCAAGATCACCCTGCCACATTATAATATGCATGAAAATTTAGAATGTTATAAAATAATCTAAGAAGCATGAGATATTAAAATGTATGTTAAATATATACAAATGAAAACATTAATCACAGGTTTGGTATACTGGTAGAACATATTTACCCCCATAATAGTAGTTCTTCTATGGATTGGATTCAAATCATAATCAACCAACAACTATTCCCCTCTAGCTATTGTGTTAACTACACATGTGAATAGTTTATTTCCTTCATGCCCCTCAAATATAAATTGGGTTGCTTTCTTGTTGTCCCAAGTCTTCTATTGTTAATAAGCCCTGCAATATTCCTTGACACCTTTGGCATTCAATCAATATACATCGTCACTCCTTTCTTGTGATTGTTGTCTTTTAGTTTTATATACTTTGCAGCGAATACATATCTCTGGATACTTGGCATATATCAAACCATCCTCAACCAATATCCATAGTTGTAGCATGGTTCGACACACTCAATCAACTAAAAAATTCCTCCATCTTTCACCTATATTCCATCCATGGAGAATATATCGAGACCATGTATGGACGATGGAGCAATGTGATACATCCTCTCATTGACACATAAGTCAGTGTCTAATTGAGGAAGTTCATTAGATATCCATCATATCACTAGATGTTTGTACCTCAAAGGAACCTCGATGTCACCAATTCTCTCATCATCATAAGAACATGAACCTCCTTCATCAAGAAAGAATTCCATGAGCCTATAGAATTTTCTTCTGACCTTTTCACCTCTAGTTGATCTCAACCTGTTAGATGTGTTGGACGTGTGGCACCAACAGTCATATTTTGCATCATGCTAACTAAAAGTATTGCAACTTTCCTTTTAGAGGCAACTGAACATCCATATGGTTTTCCATTTGTAGGTTCTTTTCCATTATCCAAACAAACCAAGTACCTTTTCTTAGAAAAAACACCCACATTCTTGAGTTGCATCTTGATGCACTGCTTTTTATAGGAACTTTTCTACCTTAGTATACTTATATCTCTTAGAAGAAGATGGTGTCTCAAGGGGATGATATAAGGAGCGCAAGGGGATGATACAATGGCCACTCAACTACCCAATATTTCTATTTCAATTAGCTTCCAAAGAGCTTCTATACAAGGAGGGATTTTTGGTAACCATGGTGTCTCAAAGGCCCTACATAAGTTCACGTTGAAAGTGGTTCACGAGGTAATGAATCCCGACTAATGAATTACACTTTAATATTGAAGTTAATGAGTATTTATTTGTCTAAGAAAATTTGGAATAGCATATCCTATTCGGGTATTGTTAATCCCAAAACTGCAAGTGCAACTAGAGAGTTAAGTTCCAACTTGGTTTCATTGCGCTAGTCTATATACAATACATCCAAGGTTTCACATGGTTTAGCACCATATACACAATGAGTTTCATCAAATTATGAGGACTTGGTATTTTTAGTATTTCTCCTACTTTCTAGGAGCTAGAGCTCTGAGAATTGCATGTCAGAGTGAGCTACATATTCTTAGTCCTTATGAGTTCACAATCATTATGGGCTTTGTTCCAGTGACACGCAAGTGTATTTGGCTATAGTGAAAATATTATTTTAAACAGTTGGGGGTAAAAGGATTGAATTTTGAAACAAAGCACATATCCAAGGCTCATGAGAAGAGGTTTGGTTTGCGAGGTATCAATCGTGACATTATCGAGATAGGGAAAATTGCTCTTCTAGTTATTCTTTCTCTCTTTGTTGGTTCGAGTTATCTTGATAGACATGGATGCATGCATGTTACTTTTCTGGGAAAAGTCAAAACTGGAAATCATATTAAGGGAAGGTTGAATGCTTGAGGTCCGAGTTCATTGGCTTAAAAAAGAGTTTTGCATGCATGTGTGTAAGCATTGAAATTGACAAATCCTAAGGTAGAGAGTGTGCCTTGTTTGAAGGGAGACTTCTCTATCATTTGCATGCCTAATCTCTTGATGTTTTTACTCATTAACTTGCTCTCCTATTCTAGCTAGCATGTATGCCATAAAAACCTCTTCTCCACACCTTGCATGAGCATATCTCTATAGGATTTATATCCTAGAGAGTTCTCCCTCCCTTTTTGTCTTATTTAAGTATGCATGTCACCTCCTTTTTGAAGAGATTCAACCTGCATGTTGTTGTATGCATGGAGATGATTAATTAATTAGAATAAAATAGAAAAACTTTAG
>SNQJ01S0006318.1:133938-153243 GCA_010110895.2 Picea sitchensis
CTTGTAATGAATAATATCCAAATAATGTTTGGATGAAACTTTGAAAACCATGTGGCCATTTCCAAAAAAATGTTGAATTTTTGTTTATTTTAAAATGATCATAACGTCACTTCCGGGACTCCGTTTCGAACGATGTTTTTTTTTAAAATGGATATTTTTCTGAGATTCTGAGAGGAATTCAAATATCCAATTGTTTTCTGCAAATTTTGCTCAGAAAATATCATAATTGAGTCTGATGTGCGCGGCTCCCTTTTTGTCTCTTGAGATGCATGCATTGTGCATGGAAAAGTGTCTGCATATGACCCATGAGATGCATGCCATATATCTTCCACATGAAATTTAAAAAAAAAAAAAATCTGAAATAGAGTAGACATCATCTTCAATTAATGGAATACAAATTTGTGCAAATACTTTTGTAGAAGACTCTTCATAATAAGAGGCTTGATCTTCTGATGGCTTCTTTTCAGGCTCTATTTGTTCAACCTCCTGCATGAAATCTTCACAATCTTCTTTATTCCCGAATAGAACCTCCAATATGGTCCATAATTCATTTGGATTTGATTCTTTTGAGTCATCATATACTTGATGGAGAATTTCAAGAGAAATAAACCAAAGGATACATCATATGGCCATATCTTGTCTATTGAGAAAATCATTTTTCTCATTGGCGGAATCAGGCTCTAATACCATTTCCATAGTTATTTGGTACAAGCCTCTACATCTGAATAGGAGGAGAATTTTTTTCTTCCACTCCAAATAGTTATGAGGCATGAGAATTATTGTCGGTGAATAATCCATCTTTTATGCGTTCTTCGATCTTCAATACCTACAAAAAATAATTTGGTGTAGCTTTTTCTTAGCAGTCTGTCGGCTATGATACCATGTAAATGTGTTGAACCTGCACATAATAGATATATCTAGAAAATACCACACACATTTGCAGAGAGAAATTGAGAAAGAAGAAACAAGAGAGAAAGAATGGAAGAATTCTCATTAACCATATTCCACACTCAAAGAGTGAATAATTTACAATAGATATAGGATACATGAGTAACTAATGCACCATAGTGGTGGTCTAGAGTGATATGAACACACACTAGTAGTTACGGGAGTAAACTGCGAGCTAGTCTAGTCTCTCAAGCAGTTACGGGAGTGAACTGCCACCTAGTCTGAGTTAACTAGTCTATCAGTCTTCAGTGAACTGACTAAAACAAAATGAAGTGAGGAGGAGATCAGGGAATCATGAGTAATTCTCTAGTCTGGTGATGATCCCAAGGACAATGTGCATTATTTGGTGATGATCCCAATGGTGAATGGTGATAATCCCAATGTAGCATCTAGACTCCACTCAACTGATCAAACTGAAGTGAAAACTGAAGAGAATATTCTCCTAAAGGAATAATCTCCCTAAAATTTAGGAGACTGGATAATGACTAATAAACATAGGGAAAACCTTAGGAAAAAAAAATCCTAGGTGTGTGTGAAGTACTCCAACATGAACTTTCCTAGAACTCATCTTTTGACCTATTAAAAAATTTATTTTCCTTGAGCCTATTATATTCTTCAACTTGTAAGCCTAGAAAAAGCTTTGCCTCATAGTCAACTTGTCTAAAGATTTGTGGTTTTAAAAGGTTAAAAAAATTATTGATTTTGGCAGCATTGTTGGTCTAGGTGGGGTCTCCTTTGTAGCACTGTGGGGTAGGGTTGTCGCTCTCTATCGGTACTATGTTGTCAGGACTAGGGATGTCGCTCTCTATCGGTCCTCTGTTGGTGGGGCTAGGGTTGTCACTCTCTGTCAGTCCTCTCTTGTCTCTTACGGTTGAGGTCAGGGTCAAAATTTGTTGTTTACTGTTGTCGAGAGCTCAAATGCGGTGAGGCTAGGGTTTTTGTTTGGCTTACGTTTTTTTTCATTTGGTAATTTATATAATACATATAATATATTATATATACTTTATATGTTATATAAATATAAATATAATCTATTATATAAATGATCTAAAACACATTTAATAAACTATTATATATTATATAATTAATATATATTATAATAATTACAACCCATATTATTTAAAACACTTCTCCTCTAGTAGAAATAACACCTATAATCCCTTACACTTGATCACGATAGTCCATATCTAATATAAAACCTAACCATAATAAAATAACCATTATAAACCGTAAACTTTATAACCTATAATATATAACTCTTATAAAACCTGTGAACCCTTAACCCTATAATCCCTATTGTTAGAAATACCTAAACATTACAACCCTTAACCCTTGTTGGCCTTATATTATAACACCAAAAACCCATCCTAATGACTTAAAACCTTATAACCTAATCATCAAGCCTTATAACTCCAAAACTCTATACCCCTAATCCCAAACCAAATGATGACGATGATGATAAGGAGTAGGATGTCGACAATGTTGATTACTGGTGGTCAGGACGATGATGATGACAATAATCATGACGATGATGAAAATGATGATGATGATGAAAATGATGACGATATGATGATGATCATGACAATGAAAATGAGGATGATGATGATGATGGCAATGACAATGATGATGTTGATTATGGTGATGAAAATGACGATGACAAAGATGATGATGACAACAATGATGATGATGACAATAATGATGACAATGATGATGATGATGACGATTGTGACAATGACGATGACAATGAAAATGACAATGTTAATTATGGTGGTGACAATGACAACAACGATGACAATGACAATGACAATGATGACGACTGCGATGACAATGAAAATGATGACATTGGTGATAATGATGATGATGAGTAGGACATCGACAATGTCGATTACCAGTGGTGACATCGATGATGAGGATAACAATGATCATGACAGTGACGATGATAGCGATATGATGATGATCATGACAATGGCAATGATGGTGGTGATGACAATGACAATGATGATGATGATGACGATGACAATTATGACAATGAGGAATATGAAGATGAAGATGAATAAAATGACGATGACGATGATGATGATTACAATGAATATTACCACGACGACGACAACAATGATGACGATGATGATGACAATAACGACAACAATGTTGATTATGGTGATGACAATGATGAAGAAGATGACGATAACGACAACGACGATGATGACAACAATCATGATAGTGATGAAGATGACAATGATGAGGAGGAGGATGATGATAATGTTGATTATGATGATTAAAATGATGACGAGGACGATGATCATCAACCCATATAAATAAATACTTGAAAGAGAATAAATCACATAAAATATATAATTAAATACCTCTTAGATTTCAACATTTATGCAATATCATTCATCATCTTCTTCATCATCCAACTCCACATCTGTATCATCTGGTTCAGAATCGAAATTGAAAGGATTGGTCATATCAACATCATCATTAATGTCATTTTCGATAATATCATCATCAATATCATCATCGAGAGCATTGTCATCTACATCTAGCTCAACTTATTTGACTTCTTCATCTAATAGTACAAATATCGCATGCTCCTCTGCATCTTTTTCTTCTTCAATATCATCTTTTTCTGGTGCATTATACTTTATAGGCCTTCCTCTTGGATCATATCTAACAACATATGACCAACCTACTTTACCTGGAACCTCTGAATAAAAGACTTGCTCACATTGGCTTGGAAGAACATTAATTTGTGTACCCGGTTCAAATGTCCTTGTATTAACCATGGTAAATCCATTGGCATGTTCAATAGCAGTTCTATCGGGGTCACGTTCATTCATCGGTAACATGTACCGTTTGACCTCAAACAGAACTAACTTGCAGGATTTAGAGTCACAGTCGATTATATCATCCAAATACCCATAGTATCTATTTTTTTATATTTTTGGATGCCTGTCGCTTCTCGAGGAAACATTAGTGACCTGAAAGAATGCAGTTATCCCACAATCAAAGGTTTTCTTCTTGTCATCCAACTTTTTGATGCAAAATTTATGACCATTGCACCACATAGGCTTGTGGTGTGTCAACTGCAATATGCCCGACATGTAAAAAATGCATCATCAATCAATAAACATATTTAGACTTAGGGAAAATTTATAAAAAACACACCACATAGATTAATATATTGGAAAAAAAATAAAACATGATGTGGGTGAATAATATGCTTGCATGTTTATCTTTTAAACCATATGCTAAATCAATTTCCCTCTCAGTAAGATTGGTATCTTGATTATGATGAGCTTCTTTACGCAAAGTAGCCACCCCTTACCATGATAACCTACCATTACATTTTATACATCGATCTATCCATACCTTCATCCAATCAATATTGTTTGCAATGTATAATTGTAGTGCATCCCACTCTCGACCAACTGTATGAAAAAAAATAAGAATTACTAATTAGAATAAAGATTAATAATTGATGGAAGCTAAATAAAAAATAAATAAGTACAATATAAAAATAAATCAATATTAATGCAAAGTATTATAGATCTCTACCATATAATTGCCTTTCACTTTCCTCGTTCTACTTTTCTCGGCCATGACCTCCCCTTCAAATTTGTTAATGGAATTTACATACCAATTCTGAGGCACCTTCATGATTTTTGCTGCTAATTTAGGAAGATACTGACTAATATGCACCAAGCATTGATATACCATATATCCCTCCACCATAGAGCCCTCAGGACGTGCTTTTTGTCTAACAAAATCCTTCAATGACTTCAAGTGCCTCTCCACCATCCACATTGACCTTGTGTGTACAGGTCCACACATTTCAATCTCCTCAACTTGGTGTATGAGGTAGTGTTCTTGTGAATTGAAACATGTCGGAGGTAGATACTTTTGCATTTCACACATTAGCCAAGGAATTTCTCTTCTCTAATATTTTATATATTCTTTATGGATTTCTTTAGATGACAACCACCTACACATGATATAACAAATCAAATCATAGGTTTCAACAACAACGTATATATACACACACACACACATTGAAAGTTAAACTTACGTCGACAAGTTGAGCAACAAAGATTTTGCATATAAATAATTAATATTTACCTCGTGTATTTTCCAAGATCATATATAACTTGTTTTACATTGTTGTTAAAGTTGTCGGGGAGAGATAGAGGTAGAACATACTGTAACAAAAAAAGGAACATTATTTTTTTTGAAAACAAAACAAAATTATAATACTAAAAAGTCATATATTTACCAATATAGAAATCTACCAAAATAATTACCTTAATGAAGGTATGCTAGTCATGAGTTTTTACCCCACCAAAATCACCTTTCTTCATTAAGATATTATTTATGTTTGAAGCAAATCCCGTGGGAAATTTATTTTTCCGAATGACCTATTTTACAACATTGCTTTGTTGCTCTATAAATAACCATGGAAGACTATCTTTATGTCCATCGCTATTTGAATTAATCACATTTTTCATTGCATGATTGGCTTCTTGAATGTCAGTACAAATTTTTACAATTTTTTCTTTGTCACTCCTTCCATCTAAGATTATCTACAATGTTTATGTTACATTCTTCCCGGTATACATTGTATCAAACAAATGAGCTATTTGTAGGTGCTCATAGTAGGGCAACTTATTGAATTGTATAGGGTAAATTTTCATTCCTTGTGGAAGCCCATTAATGTCTTGATAACATTTATGAAAAATAAATGAGATCACAACAATAATTTTTAGATACAATAAACAAAATTCAATACAAATTAGAATTGTAAAACATTAATATATATATGACACATAGATTAAATGCTTACCTTGACGATTTCTATTACATTCATAGGTGAGGTGTCATTCTTCATGGTTTTATTCCAGTCTCTTCTTTCAAATTGAAACGATGTTTTTATGTAGTTCGATACCTATGGTTCTTAGGGAGGAAGTGCCTATACTCATCAAACACCTCCTTTCCTAGACTTCTTGAACGACGTGATTTCATCCTAGGACCACAAACTCGACATGCAAATTTACCCTTTGTTTGAAGACCTGCAAGATATGGATTAATGTCAATATTATTTATATAACAAGGAATTAATATTTAAGAAGCATGCATCATATTTTTATAAAATTATATACTATTAAAGTGTAGTAGTATTGTTACATACCACAAAAATGTGTTAGCCCTGGGGTATCATGAATTGTCCATGTAAGTATTCCATGGAATTGAAATCACTTTTTCCTTATTGGTCTAGAAATGTTGTACATAGTGATGCCAACCCATATCTTTAGTAGCTCGTCGACAAGAGGCTCAATATATACATTCATATCTTTCACTTGGTACTTACCTAATTGGGTGGAAGTACACATAATTACTACCTTGTATACACACACACACACACACACACACACACACACACACACGCGCGCGCGCGCGCGCGCGCGCACGCACGCACACAACGAATAAGAAAAAAAAATTGCAACGTTCAAACCAATTTAAGCAATTTTTCATTATATATGTCACAGCCCCATAGTGTCGTTTCCCGAATCTTGTAATCATGCATCTCTTGAGGGCATGTGACACCACGACATTTCTCACTTGGATGCTTTGCAACACCAAGGATACTTTGTCCGAACTACGCCTCCTCACCTAGAGCATACCCATACTCCATTCTAGGCTATAAGAGAGTCACAAATACCTAGAACAATCATTGTCAACATTGTGTGCTCCCTCTTTATTGACATCCAAGGAGGAAGGTTATTGTTTATGAAAAAAATAGGCCACAATGCGTAAATAGACCTGAACTCACCAAATGGATTGACACCATCAACTACCAATGAAATCCTAACATTACGAGGTTCTTCTTTAAAAATCAGCCATCTTTCTTAGATGTTCATAAATGTAGAACCATATGCAAGCATTCAAAGAGAACCATCTTCACTTATGTGTCATGCATGGTAATCCATAAATTGTGCAATGATTTGGAACCTGAACAATCGCTACAGATGTGGAATTATCAGAATATGACAAAGAACCTTGTGAGGCACCTTTTTGTTACTAGATCGGTTTGATATCTATTGATTGGACATTGCGGTCATTTCATTTCTGATGCATAATGTCCATAATATATAATATGATCATTTGAACATGCATCAATAACATGATACTTCATTTCAATATATTTCATAATGGCACACAACTCTTGGTATGTGTTAGGTAAATTATTTGACAGTGGTAAGAAAAATTCACATAACAATCTACAACATAAAAAAAACAAAACAAGTTAATGTAAATATTAGTAATCATAAATATTGCATCCTTAATTTACACATTAATTGACACTAAAAATAGAGAAAAATAAAGTCGACCTTTACGTATAATATGTGACAAATTATATTACGTAGCTTAGTATATGTGTGAGACAAGTGTTTGACAAACCATTCAATACCTTCAAGTTCACCAACAACATTATAGAAAAGAGAATATTTGTTCTTGGGCCTTCATAAAGGGGTTGTTTTGCCTTCTCAAGCAGAGGTACATCATGAATATCATCAAAATTGTCCTCATCAATAGGAGCAAAGATGTCCTAGATCAATCTATTTGTCCCATCATCTAGCTCAATAGTATTATTGGTGTCATCTTCTTCCACAATATTGACTTGATCTTCAATATCCACATCATCTTCCACATCTTGTACAATAGTATTTCTACTACTACTAGGCAGACATTTATCCATCGACAAACACATAGGAGGATTTATCTTTATAATTACAAACAATCAATAACATTAGTGTATATAACAAATATTAAAATGAAAGAAAAATTTATAAATACAATCAATACAAAGACATATATAATGACTAACTTACCATGGGACGATATGTATTCCCCCCTTCACAATGCCCATACCACCAACAATGTATTTCAATTGTTTTTCTTACAAGTCTTCTTCTATTCAATACCCTGCATTGATTCCAAGGGAAATAACATTTCCCATCACCATGTGCCTCCAATGTCGCCCTTAACCTAGCAAGTGTCCTTTCACTCTCTTTAGGTGTTGGCATTGGGATTTCCTATATTTACAACAAAAACCACTAAAGCAATATAAGTACAATATACAAATATATTCTTACGGTACAAATGTCATCGAATATTGATCCCATATGCACTAGAGAATTAAACCATTGTAGTCATAGATTTATTAAAAGTTTATAACAGTAGTCAACAATTAATCGAGAAATCAAAACCATAATTGTTTATCACATAAGTTCCAAAGCTTCACTATAAGCAAGTAATGAAATCGAACAATAAAAGAGAACTAGGCCAAGACAAATTATATAGTAATTAAATGGAATTGAGTAGACATGTTCATACCTATTTCCTAGGAAACAATTTGTGTCCCCAAATAAAAGAGGGTCTAAGGGTTATCCAAGGTGGGTATTTAAAAAGGAGATAAAGTATGCAACCTTCAAAGTACAAAATCTGAGCTATGCAGCACAAGAATTGGATCCGAGGAAAGTAACACATAGAAAAAATACTAATAATTCATGCAACAAAAAATGAGCATAAAAATATTTTATAATCGTCGCACCTACAACAAAATAGTAGAAATCACTCACCACCTTCTGTCTTCCGATGAATGTTGACTATGTCAAAGTTGACCAAGTCAGTGACCGTTAAACTATTTTCAAACTATCCATTTGCAATCGGGTAGCTGGCATTGTCTAGGTTCATTGATATATCAACTAATTATCGTTGCAAGATCGACATATATAGAAGTTCGTCACAAGTACGACATTCATCAGGGCACCCCAAAAAAAATGATTAAAATTTTAATAATTATGTCGTAATTTGTGACGATATGATTAATTTTATCTTTATCATCAGAAGGTTTTGTCGAATATTGACCCCATATGTAGTAGTCATAGACACATGCTTGATTGAAACTTGGATCCTTTGGAGGATATTGAGGGGCTACTAGCACAATTTCATGGAGGTCATCCCACCACTTGAGAGAGGTCATTCCACACTTCTAGGAGGATTTTGAGCCTTTTGATGGCATGAATACTTTAACAAGACACCCTAGCACACATGGGATATGATGTGACTTCTTTTGATGATGGGATGTTACACTTTGATGATGGTTTTGACACCTCTTAATGGGAATTTGCACCTCTTGAGGATATTTTAGCACCTATTTTAAGGGTGGCTAGCTTTAGGAGCAATTTTATTTTGAAAAAATACCTGGAATTATGCTAGATCAATGCCATTAGATGCAGAATGGGAATGAGATTTATGAAAAGTGGGCATAATAGAAATTTGGGAAAAATTGACACATTTATGGTGCTTTTAAAATATGTCGTGAAAATATTATCACGAATTTTTGACCACTCATGGGACACTTTTGGAGGAGATCGTTGCGGCTTTTAAGGAGGTCATTCCACCTTTTAGGAGGTAGTTCCATATGCTGAGGAGGATGACTTGGCACTTGAGAAGAGTTTACTTTAGTTGGGGAGCATCTTTGGAGTCTTTTGAATCATTCACTCATGTATCATGGATATTATTGTATACGTGGCATAACTACCTCATAGTTTAAGTATTTTTGACAATATATCTAGGGTTTGTGAAGAGATAATGGTATTTTATATTCTTTTATGATAAAATCTAGGAGAATATTATTATTATAACGAGAAGGGTTCTAGATCTCTCATATAATTAGAGAAGCACTTCTCATTTGTAAATCATTGCTACTAGTGGAGATTCATTACTAATTGTCTACCACTACATTCTCTCTTATGAAAAATGCTATGGATGGCTAGTTAGAGTGGTTTTTTGGAGTGGATGCTTGTGAATGTCGTTGCTACTTCATGGATGTTAATTGCTAGGGTTTTCATGGATGAAATATTTCTTGAGTAAGTGGTCTCTTGTTATCTTGAGGTTTTGTTTATGAATGAATATAAGTGTAATGATGCTTCTAATCTAGTGATGGTTGTGCATTCTCTTGGATCTTTCTTGAACAAACCCTTATTGTCAAAACTATTGGAAGGTTACTAGTGAAGAACCTTACCTTGAATCAACTTTGAAGACCTAGTAATATACTAGGAGGATATTCTAGGGTTAGTAGTGAATAACCCTAGACTCACTTACATCTCTTCAAAGGAGTCCTTAACTGACCCCATATTCCCCCCCCAAAAAAAATATAGTAGGCACTAGTCTTCTCCCAATAGTTAATCATAAAACTTAAAATTCAAATATTATTTTATGTTTTAGGGTAAATTTAGGGTTTTTTTAGCTTACATTTAATTTTCAGCCATCAAAAACCCTAGACGTCTAGGGTTTTCATGCATATTTTTTACTTAAAATTCTAGGGTTTTCTTGCATATTCTTGACCTAAAATCCTAGGGTTTTCTTGCATGTTTGATCTAAAATCATTTTATTGCATAAAATTTGCCTTGTTCATTTATATTGCTGCATTTTTAGAGATAGACATCTTGTTTTAGTTCGCTGCTATATGCCTTGTAATTTTCAAACTTTAAAAGTTAACCAAACCCTAGATTTATTCATTATTTTATCCCTATTTTCTACTAGTTTATCGCTCATTTTGAGAGCTAAATTGTATTGTTGTTGTAGCTTGTTTGCTACTTTAATTTCCTATATTTTATGCAATTTTTACAACAACCATTGGTAATTTTCATATTTGAGTGGTTTGTGGATTGTTTTGTATGAGATTGTTACCTGATAAACCCCCTAAAACAACATTAGAACACTTTAAACTAAATCTGGAATTTACTTTGAGTAACCACCTTATCCTTATCTTGCTTGATATCTTCCATTGGTGGTAATATTGGGCAGCTAAATAGGAGGCCTTAGACTTGATTGTGCCTTCCCTTAGGATTCCTTGAAGCTACTAGGGAAGCCTCCCTTGTGTTGGATATATCCTTCACTAAAACAAGGGAAGTTGTTGCCTAGGTGACAGTGGTGGCATCTTTCGATGTTCCACTAGTCTTGGCACCTTATGAGGGATTTGCACTAAGGTGATAGGTTTTATGATAACAATAATGAAGTGAAAAGTTAACCCAGGTAGGATGGAACATGGAGTTCAGTCTTTCCTTAACCTTAAATATTTCAGGGAGGTCATTGCTCTTTTCATAGTGTCATGCCCATAGTTTTGAAGGAATAAATACTTTCAATAGTCTCTCAATTGATGGTCAACGTGATCAGAAGTGTTTCTATAACGTATTTAATCATATCATGTCAGTGACTAAAGAGAGAATCAAGAGAAAACAAAAAAAACTCCAATAAGCAATAGTGAGTCATTAGGGAAACA
The DNA here is from genome assembly GCA_010110895.2 of Picea sitchensis. NCBI lineage: Eukaryota > Viridiplantae > Streptophyta > Pinopsida > Pinales > Pinaceae > Picea > Picea sitchensis. The sequence continues at coordinate 145,232 of SNQJ01S0006318.1, forward strand.
CCATAATATAGGATATCAACCTAAAAGGACATGCATAAGTCCTTTCTATTTCAATTCCCAATTGTGCAAATAGATATTTTTTAATTCTTGGTGTTAGCGTCAGAAGTCACTCCTGGATTGCGACAGGAGCTGAGCCCAACAACCATCAGTTTTATGTCACGATAAGTTTAATGGACGATCAAATGGATAGAGACCCAGGATGGAATCACTCTAGCTTAGGGACCAGGTCTGGTGTGTAAAGAACAAAGGAGGTCTTGATCTAACTTCAGTCAGTGGGTTGATTGTAAAATGGGCAGGTGGAAGACTTGGTCAGAGGAATGAGCAAAACTACCTCGGGCAACAGACCTTTCAGCAGTTTGCAGAAGAAAAACTCCAAATGCAAGATCCTCTTGGTTCAGAGTTTCGGGTAACTGAAGGGGTGACTTGACTGGATCCTCCAATTCCAAGTCATTCAGCGTTGAGAAAATCACAAGACCGATTAGAGACAACGCAGTTGTTACAGTGATCCAACATACATCATCCTATAATAGCTACAACTCGACTGGATCCTCCAATTCCGAGCTATTCTAATACAGTATGAACAAAGACATGGAAAGAAGCTGACTTTCATAAGGCAAGAAGTCTCAGATGTTAATACATAACCAGAATAACCAGTGCTTCGCTAAATCTTTTACAATCGGGAGCCTTGCTCAACCATCCCTCCTTTTGAAAAATATCAAAACTAAGTATATATACTCCTAAACATTTGCCCAACAGAGGCCTCCTAGACTTTCGGGATGAGGCGTCTCTTCAATCAAATCTGGTCTGCACTCCTCTGTCATACGCCACCTTAATTCTGCATGGATCACGCCAGGGGGTAGTTGAGCCCTTAAATGTTGAATTAGCGTGCGCAAACTTCCCTGGGGAGTCAAGGACTCGGCATGGCTTCTGTGGGAAAAAACCAGTACAGATGACCACCTCGGTCAGACTTCCTGCCGGGACCTCCATACCTTGCAATTAATGAGTGAGGCGAGGTTTCAACCACCCCCTCTCTTCTTCATCCGTTCCAAGCAGGTATCAGGATTGAGATCAAGTCGAACCAGCATCTAGAGAACACGGTGCCCCCCTTCTGAAACTCAACTCGACACTTTTGGCCCCCTTTGTACAACCTTTTCTACTCCCTCAAGTGACCACGGGTCGTGACCCTACGCTTATCCTCAAAGGTTCTTTCGGCGCTTCGGGGTTCGAGGCTTCGAGATATGAAGCCCTTACCCTTAGAACTCTCGAATGTCGACATGCCGATGTGATTAGATCTTGCGCTGCACATCCCTGGATCGAATGGCTGAAATGATGTCGGTGTTTTTGGACCCATCTCATCACATGGTGCGCGCTAGCGCATTTTTACCAGGCCTGTTCCTTTGTGACTGGGCGCTATGACCGTGGGCCCGACTCTAGGCACTTTCGGCATTTCGGGGTTCGGGGTTTCGAGATGTGAAATGACGAGGAGCGCTTAACCCTCAAACTCCCGAATGCCGACATGACATAATCACGCACCACGCGTCCTTTTGGATGTACGGCTAAGATTACGTCTTCGGCGCTGACACTATGAAAATCCCGAAGGGCCCCACCCATGGCTTAGATCATGCGCCGCATGTCCTCCTGATCCTTTCGGGATTTCTTGCACTGGGAGTTCACGATGCGCTTCTTCCTCGAAATCCCGATCGACTAAACTGCGAAAGCACGGATGTGCACCGCGTGTCCTTCAGATGAACGGCCGAGATAGCATTTTTTATTTAAAGGGGGGCTTCCTTCATTCCCAAGCTCGCTTGACGTGACCTGGTGCTAGGACCGTGGGGTCAGCTCCAAAGGTGCCTTCGGCATTTCACCGATCGGCAATTTCAACTGCAGTGAATGGGAGGTCCCTTGTCTCTCGAAACATCGATCCCCGAAATGTCGACTGGCTGCCACCTGTCCCAACTGGATAGGACGACCCAGATTTGTCTTGAAATATGGGTGTTATCTCTTGCGCTAAATCTCGGGCAACTTGGTAGCCCCGAAAACCCGATGACCGTCGATCTGCTCTATTGATGGATCTTGGCTGCTGACGACATAACTTCGCCTGCTCGCTTGATTTGTAGCCTGAAATGAGATTTTTTTCCTGTTGCACTTGGGCGCTTCTCGTGCAACCTGCAGACCCGGATACTCTTGTGCCCAAGACAAGAATGGTTGTTAACACTTGGATAACACCATATCTTAATTACTTTTCCATCAAACCTCTATCTAATGTGGGAAAATCAAATATAGGTACAGGGTCTTGTAATCTAAGTTAATTGGATTATCCTTATCGTATGCACCCTCTCTTCATTCTCACTCAATAGGCATTAGGATGGTGCGATAGAGTAAGTTGCAGTATTTGGAACACATTCTTGAATAACTATTCTATATATAACTTATGTGAGTATGATTTATTGGATACATGTATTGTAATGACTTTAAGGTCTAAGTAAATCATTGGGAGATATCAAGGGGCTCTAAAAGATTGGAATGAATAGTTTTCCCATCTCCAATTTTGTACTCTATGATTAAGTTACATGTGACCCCACTTTTATCGGCAAAGTTGAAAAATGACACATGCATGTTGTTACAGTGATTTATAAACAAGGAAAGTGGAATTGAGGCATTTACTAGGATGGGTCGAAACAAATGAACTCATATTGATGCTAGTGGTTTCTATGCTTCAATGGCCTCACTTGACTTGTGATTTTTTTTTTCTTTTCCTCTGGTTGACCTTCGGGTCTACATTAATTTCTTGGATGTATCACTTCCATTTTGACGCTTGGATCCTTGGTCCCTAAAAATTTTCCACATTTGCACCTTATTTTGTCTTGAATTATTTCTTTATTGTAATTTTTTTGAAGATCTAATCTCTTGAATTTAGTGTTGATAACATCAAGGTGCTAGTTGTCATCATACATTGATTAGATGTAGACTAGATGCAATTGGTGATATGAACCGTTAGCATGGGAGAAAGGTGCATTTTATTTTCATGTAGCATATGTTGACCAAAGTTGGTGATATGAACCATTAGCATGGGAGAAAGGTGCATTTTATTTTCATGTAGCATATGTTGACCAAAGTTGGTGATATGAACCATTAGCATGGGAGAAAGGTGCATTTTATTTTCATCTAGCATATGTTGACCAAATTTGGAAAAAGGCCAATACGCATCTTGTTTATTGTTGGCCTCAAATAAAAAATTGAATGAAAGTCCAAAACTATTAAAAATTGTTTTAATTTAAAGTTCATAATAAAAGATAAACATTAGATGCGACACACAATCCTAAAAATGTATCTCGGTAAATTATGACGAAGGTGTGACACCTCTCAAATAAATTATTGCAAAGATGTATTATACAAATGGAAACAAGGGGAGTTGCAGAGCAACAAGTCCATGTCGAGAACTTAACTAAAAGCGGTCGGGGTGTAATTTTGTTTATGATCCAAGGATGTAGTTATGAATTAATTAACAACGAAACAACAATGTGTGTGTCAGCAAGATCCATTAGAATGGTGATAAAAACCCATTTATTATCTCACTGGTCGTGGCCAAACACGATATGGTGATTTATCTAATTCCTCCGGAACCCTACTGAAATCCAGTTATTTGACAAATTAATCAAGATATTCTAGTCCTTTAAATTTCACTTTTGCATTTATCTAAATTAAAATAAAATATTATATACATGTGTACTGAAAAGTTAACCCTTTCACAACTTGCAATGTTGTTATTCCATGTTTATAAATAACTATTATACTAAAAACAAAATAGATGTACAAATAAAAGAAAAGAAAAAACGTCAAACCTAATAGTATTGAGAGAATATTGCAAACTTGGAGAAAATAATGCAGATTTTAGAACGAACTTCGATTTGATATTGATTTTTTATATCACTGTGATTCAATTTTGAATTCATGTGAATTAAAATAGACGTTTAACTTTAGAAGGTGAGTTGTAACTGACACGAATGCAGAAAACAAATAAGCTCTTAACATGAAAGAACAAAAAAAAAAATTGATATTGATTTTTTATACATATGTCAAATTTAGTACATTTAATTGCTATTGATAAATTTAGTACACTTAATTTATATTGGTTTTTTATATAAGTGTGAAATCTAATGGTTTATATTTATTTTGAGGTTATTCGATAATTAAAATTAACTTTTAACTTTACAAGGTGAGTTGTAACTGAGCTCGCTTAAAAACAAATAAGCTCTTAACATGAAAAGTAAAAAACTAATTGCTCTTAGTACAGCTAATTTATGTTGATTTTTTATATAAGTGCCAAATCTTATAGTTTGCATTTATTTAACGTATTGTGTTATTTTTGAAATGCAAGCTCATATACATGGCTCCCAAATGACAAGGCAAGAGGAAGAAACCGATGAAGGAGCAACTAATAGAAGAGAAACCAACCCCATAAAAACAACAAACAATTATCCTTTTGACGGTCTGAACTATTGATGCGGCCATGGAAACTCAAGACAGATCTTAACGCTTCACAAGAGAAAATAAAACAATATTATCTTCACGCTCTGGATGAAGTGCACGTGATTCCCCATGCTAATTATTTTATTTTATTACTTTTAAATAAAATTAAAACTTTTGCTTACATGTCCTGTGTATGGCATTGCATGTAGGTTCCTCCACTTGGTTTGCATGTAGTTTGCATGGATCGTGTCGGTGTAGTAGAGAAAATGCCCATGTAAAGTTTGCATGGATCGTGTCGGTGTTGCAGAGCAAATGCCCATGTAGTTTTTGTCTGAATGGGTTGGCATATTAATAACCTAAATGCCACGAACAAATCAATTAACTATAGCCCCGGTGGCCCAGGAAGATAAAGGTTCTATTATAGCCCTAATCAGTATTGGAAAGGCTCCTTAAATATCCAGGTTTTTGGACCTGATAACTGGCAAAATGCGTGGAGGTGGTGGCGCTCTTATTGCCACCGACGAACTTCAGGATTTTGTTCAACGGGATTGGCATCAATGAAGATTGCGGTCTCGTGAACCAGGCGGCCCTGCTGCAGCGTGGCCTCGAGAGTAAACTTCATAACATGGTTAGCATAACATTTTATCTCCATGCTCTATATTGATAGATCAGTCAAATTATCAATGATTTAGCTATCTGAAACGATCAATTCACTAGCAGAATCTCGCTGAATTCATACGCTCTCACCAAGTGCAAAGGGAGAATTGTAAATATGAAAGCAATCCATCACCACAGTTACTCCCTCCAACCATTTTTTATGACAAGGGAATCAATCACGGAAATATGAATAGTCGGGGAAATGCATCGGACATTGTCGAGGAGGACTGCTTGCGGTGGTTGGATGCAAATGCCAGCCTCGAGTTCTTGTGAAATGAAAGAGCTGACAAAAAAGGCAAGAGACTAAGATATAATATACACCCTGTGGCCACATGGTGAGAAAACTAAAATAACATGAATTTAATACCCACGGACTTAGACTGTTGAAGCAATATTCTTGAGTAGGAAGAAATAAACTTCTTCCAAGCAATAGCTACAAACGACAAAGTCGCGGAGGCATCGGCAACCACTTCGGTTCCAGAAGAGGATACATTGACCTGCTTCAATGTTCGAGGGGTATCCATGTCTTCTGGCCGCTCCCAACACTGATGATCGTTGTTCCCATCGCCCGCCTTTATGGGTAATTTTCGCCAATATTTCATTAACATTGAATACACAAAGTGGTTTGAAATTCTCCATGTGCCAATCTCTAATATATAGAATCTAGGCACCCTAAAAATCTAGGTTTAATGTCGATCTATGCTTGTGGAAGTTCCCACATTTGTAAATACAGTTTTATTTTAGCGTCTATATAACAAACATGAAAATTGAACACACACATTTATCAATTATCTGAGTCCATAGCGTTGTGGGACTTGTATGAGCCTTCATTATAAAATATGTTCCCCAACAAATTGTTCGGAGCAAGTAGTCCAACTGGTTTTCCTGAGATAACTCAGGTCCATACTGAAAAGCTGCCCAGGAAAGAGGGTTACATTAAATGACATGGGCCGTCCAAACTTTACGTTGTCTTCTGCATCATAGTAGCCCCCCGTCAAATCTACCTGTAAAATCATTGAAATAAAAGGGGTAAGAGGAGAGCGAGAGCCATTTAATTGCATCAGTTTTCAATACAGCTAATTATTATGTTTTGTTTTGCATTGTGGGCATTACATTGCCCTGAATACCATTTGAAAAGCCAGAGTCTACCCTCCAATTCACTCGTTGATTCAAAGGAAGCTTTCCAGAGCGTTGTCCTTCGAAAAAGAGAATGGATTGTGCAAAGGGTGGATCTACAACCTTTTCAGTCTTCTATCTCTTGGAGCTTCTATCCGGATCTCCTCTTGGTTATGCCCTAGTATCCCTCTTTCACACACAGTCCCACCCATAGGAGAGTCAGTTTCACCCTCTTGGTTATGCCCCGGTAGCCCTCTTTCACACACTTATGCTTTCGCTCTTGTATATCGATTGTGAGATGTAGATATTTATTATGCTTTCGCTCTTGTATATCGATTGTGAGATGTAGATATTTATTGGATATTTCTTGTGGTTTGAGAAGACAAGTTCCATGATCCCTCTGTTTATCTTGCAGGAAGAAGAGAGGACCAGTTTGAAACAAAAGCTTGCAGGCAGAAGAGAGGGCAACAGAGGATACCCAAGCTTCCAGTTATAGAGGATAGGAGCATTGTTGAGTAGAAGGGAAAGTGCACAGGGTAAGAGATTAATGGACTCACCCATGCATGCATGGGCAGGAGGAAGATGACAAATACTTGAACTTCGACATGCAAATCACCAAGTGGAACTCTCACCCACTGCCATCATGAGACACGAAATCCATCGTAGACATTGTAAAATTTTCTACGGGCCATTATGCCCTATGCATTACATCTTAACATCTAATGTTAAGAAGTAATGTTAGACTCATTTCTAGCATTACTTCTTTTCGCAAAAACTTATAAAATACGAGTACACAAATATATGACATAACCTAAGATATTTTCTTTGTCTCTCTAAATACGAGTACACAAATATATGACATAACCTAAGATATTTTCTTTGTCTCTCTCAGGAAGAGGCCAAATAAGAGGCCGAAAGCAAAACATTGGTTAAAACAATTAGATTTCCAACTAAAAATTATATGAAGATTAAAGATTTTGGTTAAAAGAATAATTTTTATTATTTTCATGCCAAATAAATAGAATCCCTGAAAAATCGATTACTAAAAGTCCCAAAACCCAAAAGACAAGAACTAATAAGAAATATAATGTTGTGACATACCACCCAAACCCTAAATAAGTACCTAAGTAATATCAATTTCATAGTGAAAAATCCACTTTAGATATAACATAATATTCTAGATATAAGGATATAACATAATATCCTACAATAGTGAATTAAATTAAATAAAAACTTAGAACTATTGAAAATTGCTTTAGTATAAAGATCATATAGAATATATGTATTAGACATAATACATGATTATTGGGATCGTATTCAAAGCACAACATTTGAACATACACTATTTAATGATTTTCGAATAAGCATGGTAAGGCTAGGTAATACTTTTCAAAGCAACGGACATGTTAGGTATTTGCATACAATTTTGTGATTGGTGCATTACAAATTCTTTGTTTAAAGTTTAAATACATGTAGGCTCTAGTATTATAGAATATAAGTACTTTGTTTCTCTTATGTCTTATAAAATAGAAAAATAAAAGAAAATTCTTAAATCTCGGTTGAGAAAACAATGTTTGATTTGTTTTATCTTTATTGCTAATTTTATTTGATCACTTAAAAAATAATTGAATTGTTCAATGTACTAAACACATTATTATATATATATATATATATATATATATATATATCACTAAAATACAACTTAATATTTTTTAACATATTATTTTAATTTAATATATTATTATTATTTACAATTTAGAAAATTGAAT
>SNQJ01S0006318.1:162466-183167 GCA_010110895.2 Picea sitchensis
TTTTGAAGAAAGGGGGGGCTGCTGTGGAGGGGTGGAAAGTGCAAAAGAGAAGCCCCAAGCGTTGAGCAGGAAGAGCTCACCTGGGTCATTTGGGAAGTTGTCCTTGGTCCATGAATGGAACTGAAGAGTTTCCTGGAGATGAAGGAGGATTGTGTTCTAGAGAAGGGAGGGAGGAGAAAGTTGGGAGTGAAATATTCTTCTGTTTCTCTCTTTCCATAGTTGTCAAACTATGAATCTTGGTAAGAGTTGTTAGGTTCTATTCAGGATAGGACTTTTGAAGGGACCAGAGCCCCAATCCCTGATGGTTCTTATGATGTTATTTTTAACTCGTCTCGTTTTTCTAAAGAACTAAGTGGCTTGGTTCTAGATGTCTTCACTGAGTGGACAGTTGTTTAGGAGGTGCTCCATGGTTACTACATGGAGATGGCAGAGTTAATAGATCGAGGGGCCGATGAAGCCTCATTTTTGAAGATTGTCCTAGGTTAAGATCTTGTTCTGAAGTAGAAGCCAGAGGAAAGTACAGATTTTGGGTCAGGCCAAAGTTTTGATTTCCATATTGTTGTCCAGATGCTATCTTTCTGAATATTATGGAGTCTCTCCTGAAGACTGTATCCCTCTTTGAGAGTGAAGCTTCCATGAGGGGTGTATCCCCATCTGAGAATGTCTTGGTCTGTGCTTTTTCGGATTCGCCTTTGGGTTGTAGCTTGTTTCCAGTGCTGCAGGTCACAGTCCATTGCCACTTGGAGTTCCTGATGATTAGATTTCCAGCTTCGCCAGGGAGAGCTACTGGGGGTATGTGTCCACAAATCTGCCACTTTGAGAGTGGCCAGATCTTGAATGTGATTTTCATAGGATTGTAGATTTTCGTCCAGTTGTAGGGGTGGTAGTTGCTGTCAGGAGTCCGTCCAGAATAGGGCATTCTGGTCATTGCGAAATTCCCAGAGGGCGTGTTCCTGTATGAGTGGTCGGTTTTTCCAGGCCGCATTCCAGATGTTGGAGCCTTGGATTTTCCCCTGCATTATTATGAGTTGATTTTGATGCGTTTTTGGGGCGTATTTGCATTTCCAGAGTTTTGCCTAGATCTTTGCTGGTGTTTTGAGCCATCTCCACCAAATTCTTGCTTCCATGGTGCTGTTTAATTTTCCAGGGTCCTGAAGGCCCAAACCATTTGAGGATTTGGGCTTGTAGACCTTGTCCCAGCTGACAAGGGCCCATTTTTTGTTCGGGTTGTGGCCATGCCATAGAATATTTCTTTGTAGATTCCTTATTTTCTTTATGACTGATTGGGGGGTAGCTAGGGCTGAGAAGAGGTAAGTTGGGATGGCTTGGAGGACTGACTTTAAGAGCACCAATCTAGCTGGAAGGTTGAGGGAGCGAAAGGTCCAGTTGTTGAGATGGTTGGTGATGGAGAGTAGGAGGGAGTCCCAAAAGATGTTTCTGGCTGTCGAGTCAGAGAGAGGGAGTCCTAGGTAGCGAGAGGGCAGAGTGCAAGCAAGGGTATTCAAAAGTTGAGAAAGGTGTTGTTGGATTGCTACCTGAGTATTAAAAAAGAAGAATTGTGATTTGGCCAGGTTGAAGGTGGTGTCGGAGGCTTCGCTGAAGTCGGAGAGGATGGAACTTATTTTGGTTGCTTCTTGCATGATGGGGATGTTCATTAGCAGTGTGTCATCGAAAAATTGGCTATGGGAGGCTGTCGGTTGTAATCCATGAAGGGGGAGGTTGTGGAGGGATCCATTTTGAATTGAGGCCTTGATAAAGCGACCTAGACCTTCAACCGTTATGACAAAAAGGAAATGGGAGAGGGGGTCGCCTTGCCTTATTCCTCTTGAGGGGGAGAAGGGTTGGGAGGGGACACCATTGACGAGGATTGAGAAAAAGGTTGAGAAAATGAGGTTCATTATCTAGGAGATCCAATCATTGTTGAAACCAAAAGCCGATAGGAGAGCTTTCATGTATTGCTAGCTTAATTTGTCGAAATCTTTTGAAAGGTCATGTTTTAGAATCATACTTGGAGTGCGGGTGCTTTTGAGCGAGTGAATGATTTCATGGACAAGAATGACATTGTCCATGATTTGCCTTCCTTCAACATATCTTGATTGCTCCTTGGAGATGATGAAGGGGAGAATTGGTTTAAGTTTCAGAGCTATGGCCTTGGAGATGATTTTGTATATCACATTGCAAAGAGCTATGGGTATGAAGTTCTTTGGATTTGTGACCCTTTCTTCTTTGGGAATAAGAGTTAGGAAAGTGGTGTTTAGTGCTGGAAGAACTTTGCTTGAGCTGCGAGATTCCTCCACTAGCTGCCCTACTTCCTCCCTTAACATAGGCCAACAGGAGTGGAAGAAGTTTGTTGTGAAACCATTTGGACATGGATCTTTTCCTGTGGGTAGTTCCTGAATGGCCTGATCCACTTCAACTTGCGTTATCGGTGTCATGAGAGCCTCATTCTGTTCTTGGGTGATTATAGTTAGGATATTTTGGGTCACCCGCTCTATTGTTGAAGTGCGGTCCACATTGGGTTCTGAGAGGAGATCCTTGTAGAAATCTGTCAGTTCGTGCGTTATTTTCTGATGAGTTAATAGGGTGTTTCCTTGCGGGTCATCCAACTTTGTGATATGATTGATGAAGTGTCTGTGGATCATGGAGCGGTGGAATAATTTGGTGTTTTTCTCTCCCTCATTGTGCCATTGAACCCCAGATTTCTGTCTCCATAGAATCTCTTCCTGCTTGTGTCTTTCTTCTAGTTGCCTTTTAAGTTCATTCTCCTCTTGTTGTTGAGTGATTGTATATCCTGCCTGAATGATTTGTCCCTAAAGGTTCTCTAGTTTTTGTTCCAACAAATTCCTTTCCTGGAAAATGTTCCCAAAGACCTCTTTGTTCCATTTGCATACCCGTTGTTTGAAATATTTGAGTTTTTGCTGGAAGCAATACATTTTTGTGCCTTTCTGAGTTTCCACAGTGCTCCACTAGTGACGGGATAACTCCTGGAAATCAGGATGGGAGAGCCAAAATTTCTCAAATCTGAAGGGTTTAAGGTTTCGAGGTAGCAATAGTGTCAACCCAGAGTTGAACCGACCAGTGGTCTGAGCCTGCCTTCGGGAGGATGTTGGACTCTGCTATGGGGCCCTCTAGAAGGAGAGTTTCTGAGATGAGGAAGCGATCAAGCCTGCATGATATTTGTTGGTGACCTGATCTTTTGTTGGTCCAGGTGTAGGTGCCGTTACCATTCTCAATATCTACCAATATGAGGTTTTCTATGAGTTCCTGGAACTTTGCGCTGTCCTGCTCCAGGCGTTTCCCCCCCCCTCATTTCTCCTCTAGCATGAGGATCATGTTGAAGTCGCCCCCTATTATCCATCGCTTGCCTTCTGCTAAAGAACCTAGGTAAGCTAGGCTATGAAGAAAGAGGTCTTTGTCTTGGTTGTTATGCGGTCCATAGGCATTTGTGATCATTCCCTCCTTGTACGAACCACTGGCTCTGTAGTGCGCTGTGATGATACATGGGGTGGAGAGGCCTTGATCAAGGATGACTGTAGCAGGATTCCACAGGATGGCCAAGCCTCCTGAAGCTCCTTTGGAGTCCGTTTGATAGATTCACAGTTGCGCCAACGTCTTTTGATGATATCTTCTGCAGTTTTCCCTGCACATTTTGTCTCTTGAATCAATAATATATCAGGGTCTTCCATTTTGATGCAGTTTCGAAGAATCCTTTGTTTGGATCTTCCATTTAGGTCTCTGATATTCCAGGTGAGGATCTTCATAGTTAACAATTTGGTGGGTGGGAAAAGGAGCTCTCTGAGAGCCTGTGGATCTGTCCCGAGTTGATCATGTAATTTCCCGCCTCCCTTATTAGTTGATGAGCCTGTTTTTTGCCCCTTCGTTTGTTGTCTTTTGGTTGTTTTCTTGGATCAGGGTTTGGGTCTGTGCTAATCCCTAGCCTAGATGTAGCCCCTGCTGATGAGTTCAGAAATACTTTGTGAACTTTCTTGAGTTGGTCCTTTGGTAAGGTTTGGAGATCCTTCTTGTTGAGTGCTTCCTCTAACCTATCTAGGTTGATTTCTGCTAGGTCCTGCTCATCCATTGCCATGGATGTATCTTCCTCTCTTTCTGGTGTTTTCCCTGAAGCTGGGTGAGTTTGTGGAGCTGCTTGGTTTGCTGGGGTTTGATATTCTTGTGCCGACTGATCTTCCTTGTGCTTGTTGGGTTCTTTTCCTACGGTCTTGTGGGGGTTTTCCACCTCTTTTGCCTCTGGGAGGCGGTTAAGGGCTTCAAATGAGTTATTATTTGGGTTCTTTCTTCCGTTGTTGGTTGTGGGCTTCTTCTGCGCTTGTCTTCTTCGGTTTTGAACCTGAGTGAATCCTTCCTTTGGTTTTTCTTCAACTTCCCTCTTGGGGTGGGCATTGAGAGGGAAATCTATGAAAAGGTGTCCATGTTCATGGCATTTTCGACATCTGAAAGGGATGTGTTCATAGTCTATGGTTTGGGCCCATTCCTCATCTTGGTATTCTAGAGTAACTGTGCCTGGCAAAGCTTTGGAGATGTTCATGTAGACACATATCCTAGCATAAGAGGTGTATTTACTTTGCTTAGTAGCTTTGGAAGATTTGACATATTTACCAAGGGTATTGCCTATGCCCAGTAAAATTTCCTCTAACCAAAACTCTTGGGGCAGGGAGTAGAGGCGAATCCATACCGGTGCGTATAAGAAGTTTTCCTTTTTTGAGCTGAAGCAGTTTATCCAGAAGCATAGGTAGAGGCCAACCGAGTTGTAGAAGTATGGTCCCCCTTCAAAGATCCGGTCCTTGTCCTCCAAGTTGTAGAATATTACTGTAAAGAAACCTTTGGAGCTTAGCTGAAGCTCATAGTCTCCCTTGGGGTTCCACCATGCCTTTATCCAACGAGCTGGGTCCCTTTCTAAGGGCCAGAGACCTAGAAATTTTCCTATGAGGGCATGGTCTTTCATGAACTGCATATGCTCCCCTATCCTGGTGGTTTTGATGACATACTTGGGCGCAATCGGGGCTTGAGGGTTACATTTGCCGGGTATCCAGACCTGAGCTGCTTTTGGATGCGAGGATTCAACATCCGTGTTCGATTCCTTGCTTATGTCCATTTCTTCCTGCATATATTGATCTCATAAGTGAAATGGCAGTTCAAATGAAGGTCGACGCGCTCGCGAGTTCTCTGGATCGTTGGCGACAATGTTTCGGTAGGAGGGGGCCTTCGCCCCCTCGTCAGTGCCCATACTTCCGAGATGATCAATGCTGCAGGGCTGAGGCAATCAACGCATTCCTGGGGAGTCATAGAAGGCCAAGGCAAGAGGGAGTCAAGAGCATGAAGAAACCCTAAAGTTGCAGAGCAGATCTTCTATTTAAATCACATCAATAACCATGTATTCTTTTAAAATTTCATATATTAATACTAAAAAATAAATATAAAAATAAAAATTAGATAAATAATAGTGAAAATAAATTTGATTTAATAATAAGTAATAATAAAATATTTTGAATTTGATATAGTAAATTTTCTAATCAATCAAAAAGTTTACTCTATTACATACCTCATACCATCAACAAACATACAAAAAAAATACAAAACAATTTTTCTCTTCATAAAAAAATCTATAAATAAAATATAACGATATCCTATACATCTAAAAATCTATAAATAAAATATAACGATATCCTATACATCTAAACTTTAGATTTATCGGTGTCGTCTAAATATTTACTAATCTCGAACTGAAACAAATTTACAAATCTAAATTTGTTTAGAGCTATCGAAAAGGTAGACATGTACCATAAAGTTATATATATATATATATATATAAAAAAATTTATTTTCAAGATAAATCATCAAAAACAACTGTACAACGAGGAAGGCCAAATGGTTGCGAGTTCACGTTACAAGTCATTGTTAATATTTAACCCTTGAATTGTTTGTATATTTCATCGAAACACAAGAATTGAGGGAAATACAGGACCACAAAATCAATCCTCTCTCTCACATATATAATGGATTTTTTAAACTCTTTCACATAAAATCTCCAGTGTAATTTTACAGACATGGCTGGTTTTGCCATCGCAAGCATGAACACTCTGTCTCCACGCCCGCCTTGTGTGCCTCGTGCCAAGTACACAACCAATATCATAAATTCAAAGCAAAATTTAACCACCCAATTCCCAATTGGTACAGCTCCTCTGTCAGCAAAAAACATCATCAGCATGCGATTTAATGGTGTCATTATTAGATGCTCGGCTATCTCTTCTCAGGTGGACGACGAGAAGGCAATTTCAAACTCAGACTCTTTCTTTGCTGACGACTTCAGACCCATTATGTTATTTGACGGTATTGTTTCAATGCTCTGTTATTATCTTCAGTTGTCTCAAATTCACAACTTGATTGACAAAATAGAGACGCCGCTATATTTTTCCAGAATAAGATTGAACGTTTTGAGTGGCAAATTCTTTGACAATTATTGAATATAGCTCGGAAAACGAGCTTCTTTGGCCTTGAAACATACATTCCATAAAACAACACAAGCAGGGCCCAAAACATAAATTCTTCTTGTAAAATCAGTCTGTTCAGGTACCCATTTCCCACAGAAGATAAGCACATGTAGGTCTTGGGTTCTATCACAAATGCATGGAAAATGTCGCCATGTATTTAAAACTTGCGAGCAGACCTGGGAAAGCCCATTTGCCTAAATATTCAGGCCTTATTGCTTTTTCTGAGACACATCAGAGGTTTACAATCATCGTAGATGCCATCATTCAGCTCAACAGTTTTAGTGTAAAATAGGATCTGCTCTATGAAGATTTATGGAAGTGGGTAACATTTTTCATTTTTTTGGTCTTATTTATTTATTTATTTTGGAGGGGGGAGGGGGTGTCTGGAAACAGCACCAACTTTTACACCACTTCAACAACTTATACGCCTTCCTCTGTTCTTATTTTATCCATGTCAATAACATGACGGATGCTGGAGATATGCAATTCAAAGACTGTTCAAGTGATTATCAAGAATTCCCTCGTAACGGTGGAGACATATTCTAAAATTCTAGCTTTAGTAGGCCAACTTCAAATGGCCATAACTTGTTTGCTAACAAAGAACAGACTTTCAGTATATGAAATTGTAATGTTCCCAAGCCAAAGTTTTTGCTGGGAACACTAACTGCTCACTGTTTGTTTGTGTTTGCTTATGTGTTTACATGTTTACTCATGGAGTTGCGCATTAGGGTTTATATGATGATGATTAAGCAATGGAACAAAAGATCTGAAGCATATATCATAAACAAGACAAGATACAATGAGGAACACCAATATAGAACCAACAATATCAGATCTAACCTTTATTTAGTTAGTAGATAGATCCTTGTAATAAGAGATCTGCAGATCTGGAAGAAAACCCCAATAATATCCAAAATGGGATGCCAGCTGCTACAACAATAGTCAATACAATGATGATAGCTTTCCAAAGGTTCTTTGAAGAGAAGATCCAAGCCTCCAAAGGCCAACAATTGTAAGAGAAGACTGAAGAGACGAGGCCTTGATCCAATATGGTGCTAAACCCCTCCAACTAGCTGAGTTGCGCTCTAACTTGGTTGCTGCAGAACCCCTAAGTTTCGGCCCTCCTCTTCTAGTGCTCCAAATGCTCCAAAAATTTCCCGGAATGTAGATCGGGCTACTAGAACCCCCCTGGAAAAGTATCAGACTGAAGGGTGAAGTTCTGTCCCTCCAAATGAGCAAACCCTCAACTGGTTTGTGCCCCCTGGTTGACTGAATCACCGATATTTTGGCCTCACCTCTAGAGGCCTCCAACTGCTACAAAAATCACCGCAATGATAGATCGGGCTAAGATAATCCAGCTGGTGAAATCTCAAGATGATCTATGAGGATCTGGGCCACCAAATGATGAAAACCTCCCTCTGTAGTGTGCCCCTCTCTCCTCCAAGACGTGCCAAGCTCTAGGAAATAATCTGCTGGGGAAACCTCCTCCTGAATAGACTAGAAATGATGCCCTGGACCATACGAAGAAAACCCATATGTTCCTTTGCCAAAAATCCCCCTCATTACTTCAAATCGAATTGATCTTCTCAAGGTGGTGCGCCCTCCTGCCGGAAACCCCCTAGGCTGCACACTAGCTTGCCTTTGCCAATAGATCTAACCCCTGCAATACTGTAGAATGGTGTGGGAGGATTGTTGCACCTCCGAGACCAAGCTTGGAACAAGGAAGGTGGGATCTTTCACCACCGAGTTGATCTCTAGGGTTTTAGTCACAAAACCCTCAAACTGCGTGTGCTCAAGAGCTCCAATGCAAAATATGATAATAATCCAGGATCCTTAGAAGTGCGCCCTTCCTTTCTTTTATACCTCCAGTCTATTCTTCTGTTGAGTTAGTTAACCCCTAGGGTTAACTCTTAGCTTAACTCCACCTTTTCTATTCTTTCGTTGAGTTACCCTTTTTCACTCAAAGTCAACTCAGTAATATAAAGTTGTGCTTAAGAAGTGTCTTCTGGTTGACTTTGTCCCCATGATGCATGAGACTATAGTCTAGTGGGGATAGCTAGACTACTGAGTCTCTCCAGACTTCTTCATCAAGAGGTGGGGGACATTACAGAAATCAAAGCTCCCGGTACAAAATTTCCGATAGAACAAGTTTCACAGTCAAATGCATCACTGTTTGAACTTTGCACACACCGATTGTTGAAGGTAAACTGATAACTTTTCAATTGCTCAACTAATTTTTCTGATTCATCATGCTGTCTCGACAGAGGAAAATAAACACTTTTGGAAGCAATGTTTTCTTACAGCAGATACACCTTATCACAACGATAGGTGAAATCCCTCATACACAACCAGAGAAACAGAGAATACACAGCTAGGAACTAACTGGAAACATATGATTCTGATCCACAGATGAAAATACAAGGATTCATAACCGAAATCCTCATCTTTTTTCTGTAAATAGCAAATTCAAAGCTTTTAACAGAGAAAGAGATACTTATCTGAATAATTTAGGAAATATAAATCCCACTTTTGGTGTGATGGGCATGATACTAAGTGTGTGGGAGATATGCAAGGGGCAAGTGGTTGTGTGAGACTATGTTTAGCATCAGAAGCTAAATGCAAGGAGTTGCATGCATGAGGATATGTATTAGTACTATCTATTTTGATGGTGAGAAAATCTCTCACAATGTGTCGAAACTATGGTTATAGTGTCACCCTATATATATATATATATATATATAGAGAGAGAGAGAGAGAGAGAGAGAGAGAGAGAGAGAGAGAGTCCTTTGTATCATTAATGAACACACCCCAGAATGTGATGCATTATTGAGAATGGAGGTTTCACCCCATTGAGGGTTTTTACCACTATAATTCTGTGTTGAATCTATGTGCATACTGATTTATCTGTCATGCTAGTTTAGTCATTTATGTTTATATTTTCAACAAATAATATGTGGAAAACAGATTGCCAAGGGATGTTTCACCTCCCAACCATAGGCATATCTGTATGGATGCCACCCTTGAACTGAGGACAATTCAATGACACTGGCATTCTCTTTAGCAAACAAGCTACAGAGGCAACAAGCAACTAATACAAAACCAAGCCCTTAGCTATCAAACACGGAATTCAAGATATGCAGTTATAGCCAAATCCACTTGCCAGCATCTCACTATACAAGTGAAGGCCTCCTTGTCATCATCTCACCACTCAAGGAAACTAATACAACTGGCTATTTGATATGAGCAAAGTACCAACAATACAGATACTCACACACAAGAGAACATAAGAGAGCAAGTATGCAAGTATCAGAGAGGAGATTGCTGGAATTGTACATATATCTAGATTCTATACACTCTTTTGTAGTCAGAAACATATATAGAATATAAAACTGTGGGAGAGTAATCAAGTTTGACCATGCCTCCAATAAAATACAATAAAGTGGGTGAGTGATTAATTTAGACTAAGTCACCCAAAAGTGATAAGGATAAAGTACAAAATAGAAAAATTCAAATATAAGACATGTTTACACATATTCACAAAACTAAGTCTCATCCATTCCTCCCTGCTGAGAAGAAATTGTCCCTGATGTTTTCTGTCGCTGGGGTACAACCCTTCCAACGAAGGAAGAAATAATCCTTTGGTCTAGTGTACTTGGTGTCTTTAAACAGACTGATGCCTCCAATAAAAGAGAGTGCTTGAACTAGTCGCAAAATGCTTAGTTGAAGAGAAGATGTTCATGAAAGAATGTTGGTGGAGATCCTCCTTGTTGAAAAGCAAAACTTGAATAAGCATGCTAAAAACCAAGAAGGAGAAGCATTGATTTAGAAGGAACACGAACAATGGGAACACAAATAGTGGCGTACTCGATTGTTAAACTTATTTTGCTTCATAACTGTCACGTGGAAGGAAGTGTCGAAGTGAATCCTCATCTGAAATGAGATGAGGATATGGGGGACTATGAGGATCAAGAAGTCCTCCCTTTTTAAGTTGGAAGATCCCATGCATTGTGTTACCTCTCATTTTGCATGAGGCTTACACTGGCGAATTTTTTCACAACACTTGTGATTTTTATCACAGAGGCAAGTTTACAGGTTGATGGCCCAGGGGTTGTGCTTTCACTTGCTAAGGTTATTGCTGATTTAGTCTCGTATATCTTGATGATGTTGATACTTTGGTTATCTTGGTGATTGCTTCCTTTCATGCTAGCAGACTTGGTTATGGAGCCCCTATGATCATTGGGTAGTTGATGATACATGCTGATATGTGACTCTATGGGAAGAACGCCCTAGCACTTTTGGACTAAGATAATATTGTATTGGTATCCTCTTTTGGTTGGCTTCATCATGGCATATAGTGCTTGGCACAATCCCCCCTCTTTTGTGTATGTTTTATTATTTGGATGAGTGGGTATGAGCATGGTTAGAGCCCCTTTTCTCCAATGCCCTAGCTCTTACGGATGCTATTCAGACATTGATGGGTTATTTGTGAATTAGATCATGGTATTGTATGGAGTGCTCCCATTCTTTGGCTCATATGTGGAGGTGTTACCGCTTGACCTATGTAAAATTCCCAAGTAGATTTACTAGGAATTTAATGGATTATTGCTTTTTTGATTGTGGTATTTTGTCAAGTAGTTTGATGTCTTTGCCTTCTAAGTTGCGCTGTGGTTGATTTATAGAGTTTTTACCAAAGTTGCAAAAATCGTATCGGCGAAAAAATTGCCGGGGGTCCAGAAAACATCGTTTCAGATTTATCACGAAAACATTGACAATATATCGGCAAACTTAAAAAAAACCAAAAATATTCATTTTTTAAATTTTTTTGAAACATTTAAAGTGACAATAACATCAAATAGACAGATTTCCACATGAATATGGAAAGAAAACTGATATATAAGATATATAAGATGTCTAGTGATACAACACACATAAAAAATGAATCATGTCCTAAATCCTGATTCTTGAGTCATAAAAAAATATAATAAATGTATCTCATGATCGTCATTTGTTGGTTGTGGAGCCTCATTATCTTCCTGATTCAGAGGTCTTTGTTTTCAGCTGTGTTTATACCCCATGAATACTTTACACCTCGGAAGAATGTACACTCCTCCACGCGGGGGAGTGCAGAGGGGGGTTACCCCCTTTGCGGGGTCCGCGTGCAAGTGGACCCTCAGCGGGGGTTTGGGGGCGAAGCCCTCGAAGGAAAAATTGCCTTGTAAATGTATATTGTAATTTCATTGTAAATTTGGTCCGTTCATTATAAGGTCGCAGATCTGACGATAGAAGGCAACCCTCTTTTATGAGGGAAATGTATTGCGGCTATGTATCATTGCGAATATTGTATTCTGAGAGAGGAGATTGTGAGAGAAAGAAGAGGAAGTTACAACGGGTTTGTTGTAGGTTGTATCCCTTAATTTGTTGGATAATAATAAAGGAAGGACCTGACAATTTTTCTGGTGGACGTAGCCCACACTGGGTGAACCACGTATATCTGTGTCTCTATTGTATTGTGTATCTTCTATGTTTTATTTCCGCATTTATTTTATTTTATTGCTCCGCGATCTTGTTTTTCTAACAACTGGTATCAGAGCAAAAGACAACTCACAGGAAAAGAGGGTTCCTAGTTCGAGTGGGAGCAATGGCGGAAGATGGAAAGTTTAGGGTCGAAAAATTTAACGTCCAAAACTAATAGTTATGAAAGATGCAGATGGAAGATTATTTATATCAGAAGGATCTATTCCTACCATTGGGTGGAATAGCAAAGAAGTTGACGACCATGAAGGACGAAGAATGGGAGGTTCTTGACAAAAGGCACTAGGAACGATACGACTGAGCTTGGAAGCATCAGTGGCTTTCAATATTTGGAAAGAAAAGACAACGAAGGAGCTGATGGATGCATTGGCTAAACTGTATGAAAAACCCTCAGCGTTCAATAAGGTATTTCTAATGAAGAGATTATTTAATATGAAGATGTTAGAAGGTGGGTTTGTTGCAGATCATTTAAATGAATTTAATACGGTTATTAATCAACTAAGTTCTGTAAAAGTGGACTTTGATGATGATGTCAAGGCTCTTCTAATCTTGTGCTTGTTATCCCCGTTCTCTAGGGATAACTAGGAGATCATGTCTCGAGGCCCACAGGTCCTAGACATAGAGTACCGAGAGCAGGATTGACCTGAGCATGGCCCTGGAGGGCCCATCCTTCTTTTTCTTCGTCAGACTTGTCCTGTCAGCAGCAGCAACATCCATCACCATCGGCTTGGACTTGCATCAGAGAAGACTCTTGCTCCATGAGGTAATTGGTCCAGGTATCATGGCATGTGTCATGTTTGCCCGATCGTTATAACTTTTGGAATATGCATCGGGTTCCTTACATTTCGGACAACTACTTGGATCTTACTGCCCGCCAGGCCATTGTTGGGGGGATTAACAGGTGCCCTAGCAAGCTTGTATCCATGGGTTTTGGTTAGCCATTAGGGGTTTGAAGAGCCATGTCAGCTCCACCATATTATCGTTTATCTCATCTTCCATACATCCATCCCATTTCCCCTAGATAGAGACATTAGGATGACCTATTTGATGGTTTACACTTTGTCGTGGGAAGAAGGGGCTAAAGGCCGAGGAGGTAAAAGCGGTAGTGAAGGTAAAATCATATGAAATAAAACCTGATACCTCGCCCAGGGGACCCCAAAGAAGGCAATAAAAGGCCTCGATAAGAAACAAAAGGGACGAGAAAATAATAAAACAAGACCCTAACCAAGAGGGATGGGAGGTCTCATCTGGCCCAGACCCATTATGTTCATAGGTATCTAGCGGGTATGACATTGCCATTGTCTGGTTACCACACCAAGGCAATGACTACTGTGTGACCTGCATGGCCAAGGGAAAGGGGTCTCATCACGAGCCGGCCTTATCATTCTGCTTGAAAATACTAGTGGGTAGCTCTTTGTGACTCACGGTCACCGTGCTAAGGCAGTGTCCTCTGGTCGAACCTTGAAGTAAAAAGAAAGAAAAAGTAACAAATGAAGAAGAATAAAGGCAATAAAGGGGCTTGGAAAAGCTGCACATCCATGCCGGGTATAGCTCGCCTCCTACAAAGTCACCCACGGACAATACCTTCCCCAGGTCTTCACTATGACTGGACATCCTTAAGACCATATCACTTCATGTTACATGGCTTGAATAATGTTCTTTTGAAACTTTCTTCTTCTTATGAATCTTTTGCGGCCCAATAGGTTATTTTGTCTCTTTCTTCAACTTTGTATAGTAGATCGATGTAATATCTTTGAGCTATTAGAGGATATGGCCACTGGGGTTTTATACATGTATTTGATAAATTTAATGATGAAATATGATTAACATTGCTATGATCCAGGGGCGATAGTATGGAGGGGCAGTTTTTTGATATCTTGAGGACCATGCAGGCGGGCAGTGCAGTGGACGGTACACATGGGAGATGGTGCTTCGGACCTCCATGGTACGAGAGCCCATCGAGATGGTTCTTTGGGATCCCATCGATGAGAGGAAACCCGAGACGATGGTATGATGAGCCTTTGCACATGAGAGAAAGAAGGGCGTTCCACCGGGACACTTTGGTTGAGCCCGCCCTAGGGGATGACCCGCCGGATGGAGCGTTTTCCTCTTGATGGAGCGGGGCGTCACCCAAGAGATTGAGGGCGTCTTCTTGAAGCGTGTGGCGGTGTGATGAGATTACGCTTGCGATGTGGCGACTTAGAAACCCTAAAGGGGCTAGCGACTTTCGGATCAAGTATACCCAAAAAGGGCCAATGTCTCCATCAGGAGCTTGACGTCCCACCTTTGCTCATTTTATGTCTTTTTACTTAGCGGTTAATGTAAAAGCGATTAATTTTGTAGTCATTGCTTGTGTTGTTTTAATGACCTATTACGTAAATTAAAGGTCATTTGGTTGATATATATTGAGGATGTTTTTCCCTCATTGAACATAACACAACTCACTCTCTTGTGAGATACTATTTCTTGCGCCCTAGTTTGGTATTTTGGTGTTTTAAAGTGGCTACTCTTGGAGGAGGATTTCTCTTGGCATTTATGGCATTTCTCTCATGGAAGGTTTACAACTAGGGTTTGCATGTGCTTTCTTCATGATATGTAAGTGTTTTCTGCAAAACTTCTTGAGTGAATGGTTGTAGGTTGAGTATTCTTGCATTTGCTTATAAATTTCTGATTTTAAAACCCTAGGTAGCAAACACAAGTAGGTCGTGCTATATGTCCCCTTGTTGAGAAATACTTTTCAGCCATTGAAAAAGAAGATATAGCCTAGTAGTTGCTACACTTTTCTTTCTTTTTTGAGGCTAGCGTTGAAGTTATAGGTTGAAAGAGGGTGACGCGTCCTAGGACTAGTTTGACTACACCTAGGGTTCACCTCCTAGGGTTTGAAGGCCTTGCCTTTGCAACACTTTCTCATAAATTTATACCTTGAGCTAGCCGTTTTGCAGAAGATCATTTTAGAGGAGGGAAGAACACGAGGCCTTGCTTAAGCAACAGGAGTGAGCCTCTTTCCCCTAGGGTTTTGATTCTAGGGCCACACATGATGCGGCACCATAGAACCCTACCTTCAGGTCTCTAAATTTTAATCTCGAGACCTTTTCCCCTTGCTTTGACTCCATATACCCTAAGGCAGTGGTTAGATCTCCAGCGTTGAGCCTTTAGTGTGCAAAACCATCTTTTAAGCTTCAATTCTGAAACCCTAACTAACCTAACCTTTGCTAGCACAAGTGACGTCATGCTTGTGACAAGCACAAACTAATAATAAGCAATTGAATGATGGCGTCATTTGTTATTGAACAAGTTATTGATTGGATATACTTTTGTGAAGCTTGGTCATTTGGATAGATATTTGTGAATTGATGATCTTTCATAGGCTAAATAACAGACGTTGACTTTCATCTTGTATCTATTTCATTGCTTATTTGGTCATCCGGATAGTTAAAGAGTACTAATCGGTGTGTTTATCTTATTCCGGTGAGTGTTTTCCTTGGGGGCCTACGCTGCTGACCGTAGGTGCTTGGACGCCGATACTTGTGGTAACCTGCGAGGAGGAAATCTTAACACTTGACCTTGTATCCTTTGCCTCTTCAAACCCCGAGGAGTTCACGGGGCATTTACTCCCTAGGCTAACCTCCTAAGCGAAAAGAGGCCTCCCATCGAGGTATTGGGTGAGGAAAAGGTTCTGTGCGGTTTGTCCTCTACTCTATAGCACGACCTAAAAATACAAGCTAGCGATAACAATGCTCGTACCGGAAAAGAACGACTTGTTCATAGGCGTAAGTAATTACTGTCTGGTTCAAAATTTACCAAAATTGATGATGTTGGTGAATTGTTATCCTTGGTGAAATCACGGCCGGAAGAAGCACATACGAGACCTTCAGTGTCGTTGAACATGGAGAGCAGGGGAAGACAAAGGATAGAGAAAAGGGCTTAGGAAACCACGAGAATTCCTAGGCAGTCAAATCGATTTGGAAAGATGAGATCTTTAGGTGTGGAAAGAAGAACATCTGAGAAAGAAGAGCTGCGAGCTCCAAAGAAACAAAGAGATGGACCCGGTGTTGCGGAGCGGGGGCGGGAGAGGCGAAGGCCTTGAGGCCACATTACACAAAACCGTCGGGAGCGAAGCGTCTCAGAAGCGTTTTTATATATATATATAAAATATATATATATTCAAAAAAAACATGTAGAATGCAAACATAGATTTTAAAATTTATGAAGCATGTATGTTTGTGATACTTCCAATATAAGAAATACCATCTAAATTCCATATTATCCATCATTCCATGAATCTTAAGTAGTACATTAATGAATAATCATTCAAGCGTCAACCATCTAAGTACTATAATTACACATACAAAGTAAGAAATTTAAATACATTTTACAAATACAAATACAAACCATATTCTAGCAATTACAAACATACAAAACTATTAGAACCATAGGGCAGTACATCATTAACTTATGGAAATGAAAAGGTTATCCTGGTGTCAGCAGTTGGCCAAATAGTTTGTTTACAAAAATTGGCTATTGCATAAGTACTACAATGATAATTAAAAGCTGAAATCTAATTAAAATGAAAACAATCTATTTCTCTCCTACTCCTATCTCCTTCCACCACCACGATTCCTTCCTGGGGGTACGCGTGGTGGTAGTGAAGATGAAACAACCGAGTGTGAAGGTCCTTCTAATGCAGTATTGGTGGAGTGCTAGTCAAGGGGGCCGTCCATGGGACCTCGAACTGGGTGGTGGCATCTTAGCATGATCATCCTCATCCAAAGAGCATTCTCCAACTCCTCCAAAACCAATGCTCCATCCTCCAAATTGTCCTCCTGGGATTGTAGTCCCATCTTATTTGCTTTATCTATTGTTGGATCTTCGCAGTGTGGTCAACAAATCGCAAGTTGTAATGCACATGAACCAAGCTTCTCACTCATTTGTAGATTCAACTGTTCCTTGACATTGTGGATACAAGCTGTGTGCTCAACACCTCTCTGAAGAGTGTTCACCACTGTGAAAGAACCCGCATTGCCATAGAACATAGCTGTGGTGTATTACCCCCATGCATGTCCCTTGAAAGAGAGATCGAGGGAATTTGCCTTCTCTATGTGCAGCGTTGCTCCCGAAGGTACCAGTGCCACTGATGTACATGTTCAACTGTTGCCGAATGCTATCTGGGTACATTTTTTCCTAATGCTTGCATATAACCCAGTTGAACCTGTGGATCTTGGTGTGGTTTTCTCTTTGCCCCACCCACAGTGCTTGGGGTTTGAAAGCCATGATGTATATGATAGTATTTTGGTGTAGCACATATGCTACAAGGCATGTAGTGGAATATTTATACTCCCACCCGTTTTTCCACCTCTATACTGATAAAATCATACAAATTATGATCTTTAGGCTCAACAATGTCCTTAATTTGTCCTAGCATATTATCCATTTGCTCATATACCTCCCCAATGATCGGTCGATCAGAATGTGCAAACCGAATCATGTTATAAATTGGTTTGGTGAGCTGTAAAACAAACTTGACCTGTGTCCTAAATTGGCTATCAAGGATAGTGTGCTTTTTTGCATCCATGCCATCTCTATCGGTGCTAATTTCATCCACTCATCACTCATCACCATTGCACCCAAGCTTGTCTTACCCTCAATAAGCGCCTGAAGGTGGTGAAATAGCTTCCAAATCTAGTCTTTGCAAGCTTAAGTAATTGCAATTTAAAGTAAGTGCCGTGCATTAACCCTTGAATGTCGGTGTCGTTATTGAGTTCTTCCTGCTTGTACAAGTCATTAATCCATGTGCATTCTTTATGCTTAGCGATATCATGCATTAAAAAGGTTCAATGTGTGCACCAAACAACCAAACCAAAATATGTGAGGATATTTCCGGTCAATGATTTTTCCTGCTCCCTTACAATTTACTGCATTATCAGTTATTACTTGGGCTCCATTAGTAGGATAACCTCATCAATTGTTTTTGATAAGATGCGCTATGTTAGAGAAGATGCTATGGCCCGGAAGTCATGAGCTCAAGAAACACGCGATTGACGAAACACAGGATATTTATCAAATGTTGGTTTCTAACATTTGTCCAATACATCGAGATACAATGGAACCCCAACATCCTGCCACCGCTCCCGACAACAGTGTAAGAGCTCTTTTGACTTTGCTTTTTCCTTGTCAAGTAACAGTTCTAGCCTTTTCATGTCAGGGTCTTGTATCCAATGGGGGCTTTGGTGATGGCTTTAACCATGGAATGCCAATAAGGGAAGCGGAGAACATTGAATGGCACACCACATGCATAAAGAAACCTTGCCACTTTGCATCCGCCTCCTGCCAGAAATATCAAGAAAATCTTCTATGGTTCTCTTACTTCCACTTCCACTTGCACTTGTACTTGCCGCAGGTGAGGACCTTCCATAGCCCAAGAAGATGAGGGAGAAGATGCAAATAATGTTGAACCTTTTGTTTTAGTATTCATTCTTTGTACAACCTCCTCTATCTTGATGTGTTTCTACTTTGTTCATGTTATCTTAGGGCAAGTGAAATACGATGGACCCCCATTATCTCTTTGTTTAATATCCCACAAAGATGCCTCCTCCCACGGGTATATGAACGCTATAAGGTTTTCCTGGACGATAACCATGTGGGCATAAAAACTTGAGGATGGTAGAGGTGGTTCCACCACCTCTACCATCATCAAGTTTTGTGACATACCTCCATATGGGGTTAATGAAGCTTTGCCACTATCTACTTCATTATCATCCCCTTCACACCACCCTCCTCTCCTTCGACTATTGGGTAGTCCAGGTCACTATGAGAATGACCACTATCATCTTCTTCATTCACCGTATTCCCAAACGACACCATGAGAACCAAAAATGAAAGACCCCGAAAATGTATTTTCTTCAAGTTTTAGATGAACGGCCTGCAATAGAATGAGGAGGAGAGGTGGAAAGTAGGAGAAGACAAGAATACAATAATAAACGAGACATTTTGTGAACAATATTCAAAATTTCAACAAGAATATACATTGGACATACCTATTTTGATGAATCTCCAATGATTTTCAAATAGATGGAAGTTGGAACCCTTTGTTGCCTCCTCAAAGCTCTCACAAGAATCCTGAGCTCTCCAACTCTGCTCCAACTTTGCTCCAACACCAACACCAAGCCAACACAAGAGCTCATTCCCTCTCCACTCCAACTCAAAGATGAAAAAATGAGGAAAAAGAGGGAGAGGTTTTGCTTTATCTCCCCTCTCTAACCCTAAAAGCGCCCTAGGAGGGCCCACAAAACCGAAAAGAATTAAAAAAATTAAAAAACCAAAAATGACTTTTGGGGCTCATTTTCGGGGCTGTGGTGGTTGAAGAATGACTCAGGAATGTGGTTAGGAGTCTTTCGAGTCTTGGTATGGGTCTTGAGGGCGTCAGAGGCCGAGGTCGAGAATGTGAGGCGGAGACGGTTGAGACGAGGCGAGGGGCATTTTGGGTCAGGGGCCTTGATTGGAGAGTCCCGGCCAGGAGCCCAGCATTCGGGGCAGCTCCTTCGGGCCTTGAATGGGAGGCAGGGCTTGAGAGGGCAACGGTAACAGGAGATGGACATCGAGGGAAACAAATGCTGAGGTGATGTGTTACAAGATACTTTGATTCTTTCTGTAGATAATATTTGAGTCTTGACAAGATGCTTTGATTCTTTCTGTAGATAATATTTCTGAGTCTTGAGTAGTAGATTCAGGGGCTTCATTTCATGCCACACCCCATAGGAAACATTTTCTAGATTATGTTCAAGGTGATTTTAAACAGCTTCATTTGGGTGATGATGCACCATGCAAAATTGTTGGAATGGGAAAGGTAAAAATAAAGCGAAGGAATGGAAACCAACGGTTGTTGAAAGAGGTAAGACATGTTCCAGATCTAAGGAAAATCTAATTTCAACAGGGCAGTTGGCAAGTGAAGGTTGTACATCCATATTTACAGATAAGGTGTGGAAGGTCACCAAAGGATCATTGGTGATAGCAAAATGAGAGAAGGTAGGTACATTGTATTTATGTACTGGTAATACTGACACTTCTATCTCTTTAGCTTTTACAGGAGTGGATACAACACTGTGGCATCATAGGCTTGGACACATGAGTGAGAAGGGGATGCAGATGCTTCACAAAAGAAATTTGTTGCCATATCTTAAACAAATTGATTTGGATTTCTGTGAGCATTGTGTTTATGGAAAACATAAGAGAGTCAGATTTCTTAGAGTCGGAAAAGAAAAGAAGAGTGAAAGGTTAGAGCTTGTGCATACAGATGCATGGGGACCAACTCATGTATCATCTCTTGGTGGCTCTCATTATGTTACTTTTATTGATGATGCAACTAGAAAAACTTGGGTTTATTGCATTCGACAAAAATCTAATGTTTTTGATACTTTTAAGAAATGGAAAGCTTTGGTTGAGAATGAAACAAGAAAAGGGTTGAAGTGTCTCATATCAGACAATGGAGGTGAATATTGTAGCAAGGAGTTTGATGATTACTGTTCATACCATGGGATTCGTAGAGAGAAGACAGTTCCAAGAACACCGCAAGAAAATGGTGTGTCAGAAAGGATGAACATGACAATCATGGAGCGTGCAAGGAGTATGAGATTGCATGCTGGTTTGCTCTTACAGTTCTGGGC
>SNQJ01S0006319.1:9824-24080 GCA_010110895.2 Picea sitchensis
AGATCGATCATCTATTGTATTGATCTTACATTGCTCATAATAAAAAGGTCAAATCTTGCTTGTGCTTCTACATCTTGAATATATTGTGATCTCCATGTGTTGGTGAATCTTGTATGCACTTAATAACTCAATAAATTAGTAGTAGTTAGTGATTCCAAGAAAGAATTTGGCTTGGGATCATTACAATGTGCCTCTTCCATTTCTTTTTACGTTGTGGCAATTCAAATTAGTTCTGGCACTCATCAACCTTCTGCTATACAATGCATAGACGACTATAATTTGTCAGGCCTTCGTTTCTTGACAATTCCTTCATCATTCATAAACAATCTAATTTAAGAAAATGTTTCAATTTTACGAATTTTTCGAGCTCTTCTCGGCTCTATACTTTTGGGTAATAGCTCCCTCTTTCTTAGTCCCTACCGATGTGACCAAGGGTCATGACCAAGTGCTAGAATATTAGGTGCTACTCGGCTCTTCGACCTTCGAAGAGTTTAAGTCACACACAACTATCTCCTGGAGTTTTGATTTACCTAATTCACGTAAATCGGGTGGATCGATGGTCTATGTTTACCCAACATCCAACGGTTAAAATCTGTTGCGATTCTTCCATCTTTAAAGATTTCGGTACTTCAGGTTTAGGTCCTTGAGGCTTTCAGACTTTCTTTCCTTTCCAACCCCCGAATTTCGAAATCTCGATTTACTTTACCATCCAGGCCCACATAACACAGTTGTCGCCCAGAAGCACGGTGGCACGTGGCACATTCAAGAGGGTCCACGTCACCTTCAACGACGTCATCAGGTCCCACCATGCTCACTTTTCTTCTCAACCCACTGGCACGTGGTACACACCCATGTGTCCACGTCCATTCCAAGTGAAATCCAATGGTTAGACCTCTCTCAGATCTATGACGCAGATCATTTCGACGTTTCGGGGTTTTCGAGGTTTCAGGGTTCCATGCCTAAGCTCACTCTATTTTTCCCCCACAACCGAAATCATGTAATCGCGACTTACCTTATGCTTGATCTAATGGTCAAGCCTTATTCTCTCGATCTATGGTGTAGATCATTTTGTAACTTTCGGGGTTTCGGGTTTTGGTCCCAGAGGTTCTCGCACTCGCTTCCCTCTCTAACTCCTGACTCCCGAACTTCTGACCTCTCTCGCTTTGGGACCACAACACAGTTGTCACCCACCAAGGTAGTGACACATGGTGTCATTAAGAAGGTCCACTTCACTCCCAGCGACGTCATAGGGCCCCACTACTTTCACTTTTCGTTTCAGAGTTTCGGGCATCAGGAGTTCATGCATCTACACATCTCGAACTTCCGTTTGCCAAAATTTTGAAATGACGGTCTATCATCTACTTGATCCAATGGTCAAGTTCCTCTCCTACGATCTACGGTGTAGATCATTTCGGGATTTCGGGGTTTCGAGTTTTCGGTAACCGGGAGTTCACAATCCAGCGACTCCAAATCTCTTGTCACTTCAATCCCCGAATTTCGATACGTGATTTCTTGTACGAGATCCAACGATCCTCGATGATTTGGATCTAACAGTCCAGATCTCTCCTATGCTTACACCTATCAAATCTCTTTAGCCCTAACTTCCTCGCTAGTTGGTTGGATCCGACGGCTCACGGGATTTCGACACTTCTTCTTGGAAGCGCTCCACCATCCGATTCTACCCTTGTTAATCTATTTCACGATTTGGGACTTGGAGTGACCAAGAATTTGGCCTGCGCTCCAAGTTCACGATCCCTGAATTCACGAAATGATCCAATGGTTCAAACCAACCATGATCAACGACCCACGTTTATTCTGGATCCTAGTGTGGCGAGTTTCTCCATCCACTAACCACCATGCAACTTCTGGCCATGTTACGACCCTCATGATTTCGCGAGTTCTCCACAGAGAATTCTGACCGTCCAACTCTACTTCTCAAGGACTTCTGGCCAATGACTTGGTAGCCTCCTTCTGAACCTTCATCTACTTGATCCAACACTTTTGGTGTGGAGTTATCTCTCTCCCTGTGGCCATATACCACACCGGCTGTGTTTTTATAATACCGCTACACCTCCTGAGCTTTGTAACATGGTCAAGTAGCCCGTTGACACTCAGAAACATTCGGAGGTCTGAAATTAGTCCTCCAGACACAATTTCTTCTCAAAACCTCGGTCCAAAGACCAGAAGGATTCTTCCTAGGATGCCTTCTTACGCCCACTACTCACAGACTCTCATTCCCCACATCCCGGTTCCGCCCGGGAGTATACACCTTCACAAGCACAGTCCATCCGTGCTTCACCTCCCTCTCTGGGTCTCGACAACAGGCCGGATTAGGAAGTCTTAGATCTCCGTAGCTGGTGCTGGAATCTCTCTAGAGGAATACCACTTCCCAATAGACTCCTTCACCTAGAAATAGCTTCTCACAGGCATGACAGACTGCCTCTTCAACTAAGGTCTTTAAAACCCGGTTCTTCAGCCCCTTCCGACTCAATTCTCGCATGGTGAGGATAGCCACAACAACAATAGCAATTCGGTTAACTCACGATGACAGAAGAAACAAGAATTTGGGTATGGACATCCAAAAACGACAACATTCCACACTAAGACACAACACGGTTCAAACATTTGCAGGGTGCTCGGACTTCACAAGAGACACGACTCAGTCTGCGATTTTTCCACTAGTTCCAGGGTATGTGACAAGGAATCAACACAGAGGTCGATCGCAGGGTTAAACATAATTCATGAAGGATGGGGAATGGCAAAGCAACTCACATGGAGAATGGAAAAATGCAAGAGCAAACAATTTTCCTATGAGGGTTTCCTTCATGTTGTGCAGGTAAGAAAATGCAGATGCAGAGGCAAAACAGGTTCAGACGAACATCATGGTGAACTTAGGCAGAGGATGACAGAATGACCGAACCCTCCTCCCCCCACGACTGAATTCTGCAGTTTTTTAACTACATGTACCTCGGTCGACACATGTCACCCATGAAGATGCATGCACTCCATCAGCATGTGTTCCTCTCTAGGGACTTAGGACAAAACATATATTTCACATGGATTTTGGAATAATATTAAAATATTAATCCCAAGGACTTAAGCCCTTAGGCTCAACACTTAGCCTCTCTTTCCAACCTTCCAGCCCCTAATCCCTTACCCACTCTGTGGAAGCTTAGTCCCCCATCACTCATTCATCGTGGTCGGTCTGCATGCAGCGGTGTTTATATTTTTTTTAATGTTCTGCATGATTACATATACAAAAGTAGGCTCCCGACCTTAACACTTAGGCTTTCCGGCCTAATAACACATACGCCCATAAGCTTATATAAACTTGTCTCATCAGCCTATAAAACATAATTACAATTCATAATGCAAGCTTTATACTTCATAGACATGATTTACAACAAGGCTCAGCCTTGGGAACATTACATCCACTGCTCCACAACTCGAGCGCGATAAAAGAGGAGGTGCCACCCTTGGGCACGCGCCCCCCTCTGGCCACCAAGCTGTTGGTACCCCCTATTGTCAACCCTGGCGACCCCCACTATTATGACGAAAGTTGCATGGTGGAGGAGGAGATTCCTCCAAGCTACGAGCTAGAGAACAATGCAGGGAAATTGGAGGACAATGCAGGGGATGCCAACGAATTTGGTGAGGAGGAGGAGAAGGAGGAACAACCTCAACATTTTTCCAACTACCTCATGGAGGAGCACGTTCAACTCATTTTCGAGATCAGGCAGAAACAGGATGACCAGATGCACTCCCAGAGCGTCCTCATCCAATGGATAGACATCTTGTTCGATGCATTAATGTATGCCCCTACGTGCGCTAGATGCCCTACTCGCGGTCAACGGTTCACCCCGGTCTACACAATACATGGACAACTAGGCTCAACTATGGAGTGATATCTCAAGGTTTTGGTTTTTTGTCTATTTCAGTTGTAGGGTCATTGGTCTAGCTTACCACGACAAGAAGATAGATGAACTAGCAATTTTTTCTTATTCTGTCTATGTAGTTTTAGTTATGACAAAACTCTGTCTATAGCTAGCCTTAGCGATAGGTTGCAAAACATTGTTCAAAAATTTTTGTTTCTGCAAATAGACTGTAATTTTTTATGTAAACTTTTTGGTTCGAGCAATGCTAGAACTCAAAAGGATGTGTCAATCTCTGAACATCAATGAGCCACCTGTTCTGGTTTCCCACTTGTGGTGGAATAAGTGGTTTACACTTGTCACTATACATCATATAGACATCATTAATACAAGGTTCTACACTTTTATTTACAAAAAAAAATGGCTATGATTTCAATCATTAACTTCCTAGCTATTATAAAGACATCCGTTTATGTGTTTACTTTTTTGCATTTACCTAATCATATTTAAAAATAACTTTGATAGCTAACTGATTGCCACCTAAGTGATTAACAAAAATTAAAATATTAACACCAGATAAATGGACTTTATTTGTTAATCAATAATAAAATTTAATATATTCTTTTAAGGATTATTTTCATCTTATCAACCTTTCAACGTTGATCAACCACAATTATGTGACTGTGCTAGTTTATTTACTGCGAAAAGGTAATACATATATAACTTTTAACTTAATATATTGAACATAACAACCATCTTATGCATTACAAATAACAAATATGGAAAATACAAAATAAAATCGAAACTCCCCTCTGATTTGGGACCATCATCTCTTTTTAAAATGTGACAAAAATACAAAGTAACTAAAACCCGACAATTTCCATCGAAATTCTAGTTTTCTACTTTGATCATCACACTCAATAAATTCGATTTCGATTTATTATGATATAAGCAAATTTATGTAAAGATGTCGTTGCAGAGAGGGGGATATGGGAGTCTTTCAGATCTGCATTGTAAGAAAAGGAGCAAGTGCCTACAAATCTATCAACATATAAGTCACGATCAACATATAAGGTAGAGTGTTTGTTGATGGATTCGAGTCACGATCAGCATATAGGTCAGAAAGAATCAAAACTCAGAAACAAACAAACGTAGAAGATTGATTTCCACTACTGGTGAGACGACGATGTGTCATGACATGACAGTTGACCTTCAACAGACGACCGTTTAACCAACAATTTTCATCACCTAGTTGAAGCTTAAGAAAATCACAATTCTAAGTAGAACTTTCCTCCATCGTTAATGATTTATATATTTCTCGGTGACTTGTTGAAATGTGCCAACCA
Source organism: Picea sitchensis (assembly GCA_010110895.2). Classification (NCBI taxonomy): domain Eukaryota; kingdom Viridiplantae; phylum Streptophyta; class Pinopsida; order Pinales; family Pinaceae; genus Picea; species Picea sitchensis. The sequence goes on from SNQJ01S0006319.1 coordinate 15,043, forward strand.
ATTTTCCATGTGGATTGGATGTTTTCCTTTAAAGGGTTTTGGGTTTTACTATATCGCTGTATTCATTGTATGATTGATTGCTGTTGGTTTTATTTATTTTCCATTAAATTGAGTTTAGGCTTCCGCTGCCCCACACTRGTTTCATAGTGTGTTTCATACATTGGACATTGCACAAGAGACAACATAATGGTTTATACGCTTTATAGTAAAATGTGGGTAAGTAAGGTTTGTTGAAGGCTGWAATAGTTTTAAGGAARAYTTAAGTYTAAACGACTAGTACATTCTTAGAAAGCTTTTATATGAACTKGAATTATGTTGACTTTATATGAASTCGAMGTAGTTCAATTAGCCTCATGGAAACAGGCAKAKTTGTGATGCTCTCCAATTTCGGTGAAAAAGTATATAGTTTTTCAAAGGTTATGATGGAAACTTTGAAATGACAGGTTGAGTAGTTGAACCTATGAGTTACATAGTTCCAACATGTCACTCTCTTCACAACATTTCTGAACCATAATCGAAAACCTAATGCATTAGCAAATACCTTAAGCGAGGTGCTTTTACCGATATAGGTGGAAGAAAGGTGTATATACGGTTATGTATGATAACGATATTTAAACACAGGGAAATGAAAAGTGAGAATTATAATTTTCATGAATGAACGAAATATTAGACTTCGATCAGGAGGAGGGTTTAAAAAGTTGATAGGGATTGAATTTTATTTATTAATGTCTTCTTCACATATGCGTTAGTGAAGGGTCGACGGGTGCGCGCAGTCTACTCTGTATACGACGCAGTTTGCAGCTCACCAAATAGGTTACCCAGTTCTCAAGATCACTGCGAGTACACAAATTGTTCAATTTGCTGCCCGCTGTGAATACACACTAAAAAATGATTTACTAATAAATTCGTAAATAAGACAAAAACTTGTCAAAACACAAAATACTTATATTAATGTTTGCTGTCAGCTGTCAATACATACACTTAAAAAAATGATTTACAAATAAACTCATAAATAACATAAAAACTTGTTAAAATAGAAAATACTTAATATTAATTAACTTATGTTTATTAATGCAGAATAACACAATGTTATGCTTAGCAAGTAAATTTAGACAAAAACTTGTCAAAACACAAAATACTTGATATTAGTGAGTTTTGGTGCAGTGTCCGTGGTTTAAAAAATTCAATGACAAAATGAGCTTGGGCTCTAATGGCTTCTTTTATCAACTCTTCAGGTGCTAGTTCTCTCTACCTCTCTGCTTCTTCTCTGTGCATCAACTGTTTCTCTTCAACATCCATTATGCATCACATGCTACTAACTAACTTAAAAACTCAGACCTGTATAGAGAAAGGCTATGACTTACTAGAGACAGACTCAACATTAAACATTACCATAACTATCACTGACTCTTCAACCACTTAATTTAATTGAATTTAATTGGAAAAGATAAAATTCGGTCCCATTTATAACTCTCCTGTTTACCGACCAACTTTTGAGTAAACTTAAGACTTTGTAGTTACATACTGTCTTATTGACCTTACCACTGACAGATTTTGACTGACACACCAATGGAGGGAGACCTGAAAATCTCATCTACTTGTAATTGTAATTACAATTTCCAATAATTAGAACTCTTTGATAATGGAAACACGTATCTTTGTCTACTGTAAACTCTTATACGTTACCTAAACCTGCGCTTTCATCATATTTAAAAATTCCAATTATAACAATTTGTTAATCTGCAATTTTGTTTCACCGAATCTGTGCTTCTGCTGCCTGTCAATTTGGATGGTACAGGAATTTGTTTGTCTCTTATAACTGTCGTGGTGTGGTGGGACTTTTCAAAAATCTGACCACAAATCTGAAAGATTAATCCTTTTCAAGCGGCACAGATATCACCATAAATACATTCAAGATTGAATGTTTAAAAGTAGATGGTGAATAGTGGGTACACGTAGCATCCAAAAGTATCTGTCCCGTCTGTGCAGGAATTCTGGGAATAACTTTCTTTTAAATTTGTATGATTGGGTAGCTGAAGCATAAACTCAACAATATTAATGACGAGTAAAGTAAAAAAAATAGAACAACAATCACATAATGAATATAGTGTTTATTTGAAAAAACTTTCTTAATAGAAAAAATCACAATGAATACAGTGTTTGTGTTTATCTGAAAAAAAAAAATTGTAAGAAAAAAAATTAAATAACAATAGCAATGTTCATCAATATTATTATTATTCAAGGGAGAATTACAACATCCAAATACAAAGTTACAACCATTTTTTCACTCTCTTCCCATATACCAGGCTACACTACATTACTGACTTGCCCACACCTCTATAGGTATAATAAATATATAGAATCTATTATATTGTTAAACAAACAAAATCCACCAATTACACAAACTACTCATTATAATGTTCATACATGCACATTCCATTTTTAAATGCAGCGACATAGGAAATTAGTTAGCAGTTTCAACATGTATAGGCTGTCCATGTGCTTCTCTTAGATACCTTTCGACTGTGATGATATATTTTTTTGCCGCTGGCCATTAAAGCTCCCCCGAAAATCCAAAATTCATGTTGGGTTGTTTACGGAAAATCTCAATTGCTTGGAAGTACACCCAAGCGTTAAGAGAGCATGAGGAATAATGTCCACATCTATGAGTGAAATAAGTATTGAAACATTGGGTGTACCCGGCCATCAATATGTAGAAAAAATACCCCGCCCGATGCAAATAATATATTTAAAGATATCATGTTTTGATTCAAATCAACGAACATTGAGGTCAGCAATTTGGAAGGGAGATGGACTTCATTGACGATCTCTGAGTTTCTTCACATGCGCTTGATTTTGCTGGAGTGCTATGCGTACTTCTAGATGGATATAGGCAATCTAATGAAAAAAGGAAGTGGCATGTTGTTGGGCGTTGAGCTGCTCGGAGATAGGTGGAGGCAATAAAGACGAAACTCAAACTGGGCTGCCTATTGGTACACATAAGAAACTTCAAAAGGGAGCAAACCATGATAGAATGAAGGGCCTGATTCTACTGCAACTGTTTGGAATATGTTATGTAAAGCAATTTCGTCAAGGTGGATTGACTACCTGGAATTGACTATTTATTTGGAGTTGAAATGAAGCGGACTACTGAAGTTTGCACTCCATTGCACTCCAAAAGCTGAGAGAGCATTCCGAATTTCATTTTTTTTTGGGGAAGAAACTAGCATTCCAATCAGATGTGATGGTGCATAGTAGTTCAAAGGATGTCTGAACATGTCAAAAAAGCAGCTCTATGCTTTGCTAGGATGTAATTGCAATGCCTTGGTTTTGATCTTTTAACTGTTTTGAAAATATATGTTTTACATGATGTGAATATTTTATATAAATTTCTATTACAGAGCTTAAACTAATTTCTATTACAGAGCTTAAACTAGTCAATGTCTAGACATCTGTTTTTAATAATTACATTTCACTTTCCATTAACTTATCATTCAACCTTGCCATTAATTTATCATTCACCTTTTTACATGTTGGCCTAACCTCTCTGATCTAATTTGAATTTAACCATTTTTAAAATTTAGTCAACCACCTTCTACATTTTAAGAAACTTGTCCACATTATTGAAACTAAGAAAAGTTAGATTAGGAATTTCCTTGCCACCTTCCACTCATGGCATGCTAAGAAGGTGGAATTAGGGGAGAAGAGGCCATTTTGTACAAGGATTGGGGAAGAGAAAGAACGAGTTTTACCTTAGAAAAGGTAAATTATTTCGTGATTGAAATCCAGAGAAAACCATAGAGAGAAAGAGGAAAAGATTGATGTACAGTAATATAAATCAAATTGAGTAGAGAGGAACCCTTAGGATCCTTGAAAAAAAGGTGATGATAAAATTCCCCACAAATAAGAGAAATTTGGTTGGAGTTAAATTTGAAATAGATAGTAGGGAAGAACTTCCTTGTTGCATAGAAAAGGAGAGTGCTAGAAGGTAGTGTGACTAAAGAACTCAATAGAAATTTTTAGTAATGGGAAAAATTACTTGGAAGTCTTGAACTTGTTTCCTATGCAGTAGTGGTTTCATAGACTAGTAAAGGAGTGAAATCTATAAAAGATTTCTTATGGTTGAGAAGAAAATTGCTCACACTAATCAATTACCTGATCATTTTTCTGACAAGATAAGTATTCTACTATTGTTATGTATATTTGTTTATCATATACATGATTAATATATGGTAAAAGAAAAAAGAGTTGGATGAATTATGAGTGGAAACCTCCATAATCAAACACTATGAATGGTTTTATACATAGCTACAACCACCACATTTATATTACTAACTTGAAACCTCTCTTTTAATTAAGTTTTCTTTTTCTTAGGAATCACTTATTAGTGATGTAACAGGAATTATGGTATAATTCTGATCCCTATATTGACTAAAAAACTGTGTCTTGATTCTTCATAATAATGAAATAAGTAGAGTTGATGCTTCATAATAATGAAATTCATTAAATTATATCACTCTCAAACATTTAACCAGTGTAGATCCATCTTAACTTTAGATATATCATATATCATATGTTAAGGGGGATCAAATCCTTTTAGGTGTAAAGATTTTCATTATTTTTTTTCTCAATTAAAATTTTTTTTTTACTTATAAAAACTTGATCCCTTATATATGAACCATAAATAAAATATTTCAATATCCAATTTAAAATGAATAATAAATATTAAAAATTATAATATGTCAACTCTATATATTATAGTTAGTGTCCTAAAACTACCCAAAAAAAAAAAAAATTTAACAAGATTGCAAAATGTGGTAACAAAAAGAATTTAAATGACAATGTTACTTTGTATTTTTACTTTCGAAAATGACGACCATTTAACCATCAATTTTCATCTCCCAATGGAAGCTCAAGTGAACTTTCCCATCGCAAATCATGCTGCGGATGCCCGTTTCATGAGTTTGACAAGAGACCACATAAATGGTAAGTAGGGTTTGTTGAAAGTTGTAATTTTTTTTTAAGAAAGACTAGTAAATTCGTTGAAAGCTTTTATATGAACTGGAAATATGTTGATTTTTAGGATTGACGCTAATGTTCTATTAGCTATCATACTCCTGTTGATAGATAAAGTAGTTCAATTAGCCTCATGGAAATAGTCATATTGTGATACTCGTAAATTTCGGTGAAAAGTATATAGTTTTTTAAAGATTTTGATAGTAAGTTTGAAATGTAGTTTAAATGTGTTAGGTTTTTTTTGTTTTTTTGGTATCTATTTTGAGATATTTGTTAGAAATTCAGTTAGATACTGTTAAATCAATTGACAGTATAATAAGCAGATTTGAGTGGTTAAATTTGTATAATTTAAGTGTTTCAGGGATTTTGTAGCATGCTGAATTCATTTTTGCATTCAGAAATGCAATTTAAACAAAAGAAAATTGTAATTTTGTGGGACTTTATGTTTCCAGATTCAAGCTAGAAAGACAAAAACTTATAACAGTTAAACAAAGCCCTTTAAAATGACAGGTAGAGTAGTTGAACCTATCAATCACATAGTTCCAACGTGTTACTATTTCTGAAAAGTTGATAATTTTTGCCATTAAATTCTAAACCATAATGGAGAACCTGATGCACTAATAAAGACTTTAAGCGAGGTGCTTTTAAAGATATAGGTGGAAGAGAAGCTGCATGTTAGAGATAATGCCCACATTAATGCAGTATATTAAAGTTTGGGGAGTTGTTTGGGTTGTTGGAGGATGTTGAGAGATTTTTTTAACTTCTCTTTCCAAGAATAGAATAAATTTAATCTGACAACACTTATTTAAGTCTGATATATCTCAGTTTAATTTGTGCAATACAATTACTGTTTGTGTGAATCTTATGCAATAGATGCTCTCCCAAATTTCAATGGTGAATACACAGGCTCACATATATTATATGTAAGCCTGCTCACATATATTATGTATCATAACGATATTTAAACAAAAATGCATGAAAAATGAGAATTATAATTTTCATGAATGAACTAAACGTTGAATTACACTTAAAAAAACAGGCTAGACTTGATTAGGAAGATACGCGGTAAAATTATTCAATAAAAACTCAAATCATAATGAATGATTTTTATGACGTGGATTGCAAAATTTCACATTCTGTCCTTTATTTTCGAGGGTTTAAAAAGTTGAAAGAGATTAAATTTCTGTCCTGTCTTTTGTCACGTTTGCGTTAAAACGCTTTGATTATCAAGAGAAACACAATTCTAGGTAGAAGTTTGATCCATGGTAAATCATGCAGCTGGTGCCTGTTTCATGCTATATTAAATATTATTTATTAATGTCTACTTAAATTAATGTCTTCGCCACATAAGCGTTAAAACTTTGATACTTTACGTAAACGTGCGCTTTCATCCTAATTAAAAATTCCAACTATAACATTTTGTTAATCTGCAATTTTGATTCACAGAGTTGGTGCTTCTGCTGCTTGTCAATTGTGATATTATTTCGAGTTGGAAGGTACATGAATTTGTTTTTCTCCTATAATTGTCGTGCTGTGGTGGGACTATTCAAAAATCTGACGACAAATCTGAACGATTAATCCCTTTCAGCTTCATAGACATCACAATAAATACATTCAAGTTTAAATGTTGAAAAGTGAGGCTAAATTGTAAGTACACGTAGCACCCAAAAGTATCTGTCCCATCTGTGCAGGCATTTTGGCTATAACTTTCTTCAACGTTTGGATATGCTGTCCATGTGCCTCTCATACATATATCCAAAATTTAGCTCCCATGTTTGATGTTGTTCACCGAAAATCTTAATTTCTTGGAAGTAAAACAAAACGAGAGGAATAAAGTTCACATATATCAGTGAAATAAGTACTGAAACAATGGGTGTACCCTGCCATCAACCTGTGGATAAAATGGCCCACTCATCAAAATAATATGGTTTTTAAGATATTATCTCTTGATTCAAATCAAGAGAATATTGAGATTTAGTATTCCTCTTTACTTTTTGTCAAGTTAACGTAAACTCTATGGCAACTTCCGTGATAAGAGTAGTGATGGAAATAATAGTAATTATATTAAACCATTTCAGTGATAAGAGTAGTGATGGAAATAATAGTAATTATATTAAACCATTTCAAAAAGCTTGTGAATCTACTTAATGTCTTCCATCTTTACGTTTTTTAAATGGTTTTCTTATACAAGTGTTTGTTTGAAGCGCCACGTATCCGACCTGAGCAGGCCGCAAATTCGGTTTTCAAAAACCATTTAGCTTTAATCAACTGGTGACAATCCTTTGGGATCTGTGTGAGATCTGTGTTTGTTTGAAGCTCCACGTATCCTACTTGAGCAGGCAGCGAATTCGGTTTTCAAAAATCATTTAGCTTTAATCAACTGGTGACAATCCTTTGGGATCTGTGTGAGTTAATTGCTAAGGACACCAAGGACACCATTCTCAAGTGTGGTTGTGATCACTAGAGGTGAGAGTGATTGTAAGTGATTTAATTGCTAAGGACACCAACGACACCATTGTCCAGTGTGGTTGTGATCACTAGAGGTGAGAGTGATAGTAAGGTCCCTGCACCCTATGGTCAGTGAGTAAGTAAATGAATTATTTACAAAGAAAAATTGTATGCACTAAACTTCCCACCTTGATGAGTGAATTATCTACAAAGAAAAAAAAATTATGCCCTAAACTTCCCCCACCTTAGTGAGCGTGAGCTCTACTCAATGGGTATTAGGAAGTTTTCCCTTGCTTCCAAAACAAGGTAATAGGTGATCATGATGCCACAATGAAAGTTTTCCCTTGCTTCCAAAACAAGGTAATAGGTGATCATGATGCCACAATGAGGTATGTGCATGGATGTCCAATTATGTTTCCGTATTTGTGTTGTTGATAATTGGAAACATTATCTACCAAATGGGAAGCTCTTCTGCACGTGTGAAGGCTCATATGGATTTAGCTATGATACATTGACCATTGATGAAATACCAAGGAAACTTGTGTTTGAAAGCATTGTATCGAGTGTTTAGAAAATTGTATAGAGAACATAGTGAAGTGGATGGAGCTTGTGATGCTTTTCCCCTTGAAAACATTTATTTTGAAGGTATAATCATACTGGATCACCTATCTCAAAGGGATATGGATTTCAATGATGATCTTTGAATTTCTTCACATGTGCTTGATTTTGCTACAGGGAAATGCATACTTTTAGATGGATCTCAAAGGAAGTGGCTTATTATTTTTTCTTGAGAGGTAGGTGAAGATAATAAAGATGGAGCTCAAAGGGGGCTTACCCATAACAAAATTCAAAAGGGGAGCAACCCATGATAGAATGAAGAGCCTTATCTCACTACAACTTTTTGGAATATATTATGCATAGCAATTGCACCATGATGGAATTGATTACTTTTAATTGGCTATCCATTTGGAGGTGAAATGCACTCGAATATTGATTTTTTCAATTGAAAAGATACTAGAGAGAATTCCAAAATTCTTCGAGGAAACTAGCATCATCTCAATCAGCTTGAATGCCTTGTGGTACCTCAAAGGATGTTCAAACATGTCAAAAACATAGTGTTTTGGTTTTATAGGTTGTAATTGCAATGCCCTATTTTTTACCCTTCAAATGTCCTAGACATGATTATACATATGTTTTACATGATGTGAACATCTTATATAAATTACTAGTCCGAAGCTCAAATATAATACCTAACTAGTGAGTGTTTGGACATGTTCTTTCGTTAATTATGTTTCCAAAAGTTAAAATTAATGTTCTAAGGAAAGTTGACTGAGAATGAGCACCGAAAGGGACTATGACACCATGAGAAGGAAAAGGTAAGTGGGTTGAAGGGAATATTTGTATGTCTAGCTACCTATATTTTATGTGTTTATTTGTCCTACCTAGTTTTCCATTATGTTATGAACCAACAACTTGATAATGATAAAAATTCCATGAATAACAATCCACATCAAGGGGGAAACCTCCTTTTACATTATATGATATGATATTCTCCTAAGACTAGGTCTCCTTGG